>CAJVPS010002015.1:0-13483 GCA_910591765.1 Ambispora leptoticha | reverse complement strand
ATAAAACAAGCAAACGACCGTTTGGTAAGTGAGTCATGATATTTCTCTCGTAATAGACGGTACTAAGAAGACTGTATCGAATGCGTTTTACTATTTAAAAAGAAAATGACATATATGTATTCTGAATTATTATACCCAATAGATAAATTAAATTACAGGTCTATAACAAATATGTTTCTTTAAATTTAATCTTATTCTTGGACATTGCCTATTCTTAAGAGAAACAAATCAAAGAAAATAATTATTGATGCGAGCAAATAAATCAGCAACATTCAAAGTTACGTACCTTTGGAATTTCAGGAAACATCTACATAACGATATTCTATGCATGAATCATAACTTTACTGCAGCCACATTGGGAATTATGAGTTCATGACCTCTTTAGTAATTACTCGATTCAAACAATATTATCTCTTTTGGACTTATGTCCAACACCAATTCGTGAACCTATCCATGCCCCCTTAAATTTTATTTGTTATGACAATCAGTTTCAGATTAATTTCTTTGAAACATACATTTCTGATCATGTCTAGCTATCCATATCGATGTTTCTTGCGGTTCGTATTTTTCCAATATTCTTTTGCTAAATTCATCGATTTTATTGTTCAAAGAACTATACTGTAAAAGTAGAATAATGCAGAAATAGAGTTAGTATTAATCAAGTTATATATAAAGGCGGGATATCCAGCCTTTAAGACATCATCTTTAATAAAAAAAAAGAATAAAAATTAATCTTTTTTTCTGTAACTCCTTCTTTCCTTTGATTATCTTCAAACCTTACATACAAAATAGTGAATGACATTCACAAAAAATAATCCATAATTCGTCTGGGATATTGTGGGCAGAAACTAAGTCTAACCTTTGATTTTCAATATTGTAGTATTTGGTTAGCTGAAACTATTTGGGCTATTATTTCCGAAATAACCTTTTTGGCACGCCTTCTGTAGTCTAGCTAGACTCTTTTTGTTGCTGGTAATCAGAAACCTCCTTTGAATTACCTCTAAATTAGATAGTAAATATATGTAAAGGCTGATTTGCGCACAAATCACCATATGAACTTTAGGAAACCCTTTAATTGTAAAACATTCAGTCTTGCCTTTAACTTATCTTGTACCACTTGCCCTCTAAACCCAATTCCTGGAAATGTGCTATAGTATAACTTCCAAGATATTCGCGCATTCCTGAGAAAGCTTCGAGCACACACCTACATATGAAATATATGATTTGTCAAAATGTATTAAGTGATTTAATCTTTTTTTAAACATGCACATATTTTGAATAAATATTTATATCAAGAGTTTATTATATATTTCTAGATTTGGTTTTGCACAAAAATTTTCACTGTATATCAACTTTAATAAAACTAGCTTGTATAATATATATAAAAATTTATAAATAAATTTGATTATTTATACATAATTTAAAGTAATAGATAAAGCTCCGTTCGGGTGCTATTTTTCAATCCGAAAAAATCGTTTGGGTTTCGGTTCGTTCCGGGTTTGCATCGGATCCGAAACGGTATAATTCGGCCGGTTCGAATCGATCCAATTTTTTATTAACAGATCGTCATTGTGAGTGCACTCAGTAGACAAAAGCTCGGATCTTTGGTGCGCCACTGCTGAAATTTAACCCTTTCGCTTTTGGTCATTATTAATTTGTTGATTTTCTTGCAAGTTCTCATTATCTCGTGTGTATACCAATATTGAAATCTGTTTTTTATCACCAAGAATTAAATCATTAATAAAATAATATATGGGTCAGTGCAAAAAGATTTGTACCTCAGATAAACATCAATAGATTATTTTTTCAAAATAAAATTTCTTATTTAATTAAGTTATTAGGTATTGAAATTTATTTAAATGCAAAAATTTTTATTATATATCTTTTATAAAAAAGTTTTTACTAATAATAATTTTTCCAATTATTATTTCTTAAATTTTACTATATAAATTTGATTAAAATTAATATAAAAATTATATTGTAAATAATTTAATTACTCGACTTTGAACCTTAATATCTTTATAACTACTGATTCAATTTTTATGTAATTAAGAATATTTATCAAATCTAGGGCAACCTGCTTGTATAATTTGAAGTTCTAATATTGCAAATTGATAGTGATAATATTTAAAATGTCTTTTTTTTAAAAAAATAATTTTATTATATTTTTTTTTAGTAAAGTAATGCTACATTTATTATTGAATTAAAGTATAATATAATAGTTAAAAATAGTTAAAAATAGTTAAAATAATATAAAAAATTAATTTAGATCATTTTTTATTTAATATAATAAAATTATAAAGATTGGTTAAAATTTGAATGATTTTTATTAGAAGTAATTATTAATTTTTATATTGAGGTACAAATCTTTTTGCACTGACCCACCCATAATATCTATATCAAATTCAGTGCTACATATTCTAAACAAGTATTGATATAAACTTTAATATTTTTATAAAACAACATAGTTTTTATATATTATTTTACCTTCATTTGAAAATACAACCTAACAAAATTTGACATAAATCCATAAATATGTTGAAAGGTTAATATCATTTATATTTAGAAACAAAACATTACTATTTTAGAATCAACTTTCCAGTAAAACGCCGACCTACTTGACATAACATTTATTAGCTTGATAGGCTAGATTATTCAAACAATATTGAAAAATAGCAAACTTTCCTGATCCACATTCGGCAAAAACTTTGCTCGTGTAAGCTGCCAAGGGATGTGTCGTGTAACTTTTTTGGAATCATATTTAGATGATTTTGCAATTCTAACTTTCTCGGCGGCGTTTATTTGTTGTTTTCCGTTTTGATAGTTCGTCTCGATGCTATTGTGAACAATGTCGCATATCTCTTTAGAAGTTGGCCTTTATAAGGGATTTTGATGCCAACATCGAAAATCAAGTTGCGGTAAAAGTCAGATAAACCTCTGGTAATTTTAGTCGCTATCATGTATTTAATTATCGGATCAATCGAACCCGACCCGACGAGAAAATTATCGTTTCAGATCGTTTCGGATTTGGATCGAAATCGATCCGGTCAATGTCTAACCCGAACCGAACCGAACGAGCTTTAGTAATAGGTTGAATAGTGCACATTAAAATTCTATGCTAAACAAATTTCGAAATATATCTAGCAAAAAATTCCAATATTTCTGTATTAAATGAAAGAATCAAATAGTACAAAAAATTTTTGAAGCAAGGTTATTATTTTGAATAATGCAAGATAATAATCATAGGTTGTCTTTATCGATAAGAATTCTTTAATTAACATTAGATAGTGTACAGGCTCCAAGACATGACGTTATTATACCTTAAATTCGAAAAACTATATTTTTAGTTTGAGTTAAAATGTGCATATACATGTTGAGTATCGGCACTTTTTTGATCCCAACGAATAAGAAAAATTATTACTAAATAAAAATGGCACCCGAACTGTTATTAACTTCGCACATGAACAGAAACTACGAATTCTATAAAAATGTCAATTATTGTGAAGTTTCAATCATTGTTGGAGAAGACCAAAATACCCAAGGTACTTTTTCTGCCCATTCGACATTCATAATAGCGCAATCGCAATATATAAAACAGCATTTTCTGATAATTGGGTGAAGCGAGAACAAAATAAGGTCATCTTTAAGAAACCGAATATTGAACCTCAAGTTTTTGAAATATTATATAAAGTAATTTCATGATAAGGAATAAGCAATATGATTAAAAATAAAAGTATAATGAAAATTTAATAGATATATTTACAAAACTATAGTGTTTCGACACTCTTGGATTTATTAGTCGAAGCCGATGAGTTGGTTCTTGAGGATCTGATTGAATATATCCAAATTTATCTTCTCGAACACCATGCTAAATCTATGACAGAGAGTTTGGCTTTAATCAACCAAATAATATTCGAGCAAAGCTCTTACAAACTTCATAAATTTTACACAAGATATCGCATATCAAAATCTAGCTGCTATTTTTAAATCAAATGATTTCACGAAACTACACGAATCAGTTCTCGTTTGTTTACTCAAACGTGATGATCTAAATTTGAATGAAATCGACATTTGGGAAAGGTGCTTCAATGGGGAATTTCTCAAGCTACAAATACAGATGAAGTTGATCTAACGCTTCCAACAGAAAAATGGACAGAAAGCGAATTTATGCAACCCAAATTTATACTCAAAAATTGTTTACAATTTATTCGTTTTTTCCATATTAATTCTGCTGATTTTATGACAAGATCATGCCATATGCCGTGATTTTATCACGATCAGGAATAATATATAAAGATTTGCTACATCATTATTCACTGCCAGAAAGTGAAGAACATAAAGCTACCTTACACCCATTTTGTAAAGTGATTCTTCAATACTTTCTCAGGATCAGGTCATTAGAATAATTAACTGGATTAAAGAAAAAGAAAACAAACAGAAAAGTAGATCGATTGAATATAAACTGTTACTGCGAGGTAGTCGTAATGGATTTAAGAATACATGTACATGTACCTGTACGTCACAAGAGTTATCATGTGATATTGATTTTCTTTTTTAATGTAGCTTGCTTTGTAATTATCTAATAATTTCTTTCATAAATTATCAAAATTTTCTCTAATGAATTATCATATAGAACAAATAAAGCGAGCTTTAAAACCCTAATTCATATAATTGTTTTGTATAAAAATTACCTTTATGCAATTATTTTTGATTCACTAAGGTCCAATCTGCACCCATGAATTTAATTCATAATTAGGTCCTTTGTTCCAGAAATGCATATGTTATTGCACTTGATTTGGTCAAACAATTTGTTAACGTAACTATAAAAAGCAATGTTAGGACTTGTTAATAAAAGTTATCATAACAGGTTAAAGCTATTAATCTCTTCCAACCGGTTAAGAATGTTCTCAAAGTGATTAATCATGGTTAAGTATTATTTTTATTTAGAAAATTTTTGGTTTCACCACATTCGGATCAAACCATACTGAACGTCTTTCAATTAATTACAATTGATTTCCATATAAAGAAATAAATATAAACCGGTTAACCGGTTCTAACCTCTTAAATTAATTGGTTAACCAGATAAGAAAATTTAACCGTGTTAATTATAAAGAATTCCTTAAAAATAGTTAAAATAATTGTAATAAAAGACTTATGAAATCATATTACCTTTTCACCCGTAAATCCATTAATAATGATATCCGCAGCTATCGACACAGGCATTATTATCATGTTTATATTGTATGATTCTCTATAACATGATTGCGAAAAAAGAAGTAAACTAACATGTATTATTCATAATTGTTCGATCTGATTTATTTATAAATACACCGCTCCAAAAAATATAATCAATTTAACAACATGAAGAATCTTTATTTATTTGTTCTCGTTATTGCCACTTACAGCAATCTCGCATTTATTACAGCTCTAAAATGGCGAAGAGAGACATCATTTGATGACCTCTATAGCAGGTCGCAAAATGAAATATTCAACAGAAACGCAACAAAAGTCAGCTGTGACAGTGATGTTGATTGTGGAGACGATATTTGCACTAGCGATGGTTCATGTTCCTCTGGATCCTCGGATTGCACAATCAGTAGTTCATGTAACTCTGGAGTAACGGGCGTAGTTTGCACTACTTATAGTTCATGTGTAGCAACAACACCACCAACGGCACTACCAACAGTAACCAGATTACCAAATATAGGATCTACTATAGAAATGAATCTACTGGCTACATCAATGACAATAATCCTAGTTCTTGTTTCTTTAGTTCTGATATACATGTAATTCATGTATATATTTTTAAAATGTGGATACGAGCCAAACCTAATGAGTTTGGAACTTTGGTCAAATCCCCAAATGCATGTAGTATTATCTAGTTTCACAAACCACTTTTCATTTGTCATGTTATCAAACATTTCGGCATGTAATAGTCGTTGAGACTTATGATCCAACCGTTTCGGAATGTAAATACATGTACATGTAGCAATTTCGACTTATAAAAAATTCGTGTTCTACTTATAATTTTGGTTATAATTCCAATGTTTCGATATGTAAATAATGGTTTTGACATATAATTCATAATCGAGTACGGTATAGCGTTACATACAGTACCTCAAGTATTATCCTTTAAACTTGTAGAGTATCCGGCAAATACTATGTGAGTTAAATATTGCTTCGAAACTTTACATTTGCGTATATTACTTTTTTTTATAAGGAATATGCATGAAAATGCATGTTTATAGTAATTATGTGAATAAATTTTTCATTATATCTTTACATTTTTGCAACATATGGTAAAGGAGTATTATGGCGAAGAGATATTTTTAATAATATAATATTCTTGATTAAAATTTACTATTATTTTAAGAATTCTGATAATTATCCATTGAATTATCAGTTAAATTATCAAGTTTATCATTATTATTAATAACTAACTATAAATAAATAAAATAATAATTAATTATATTAATATATAAAAATAAATCAATTACAAATCTCATTACTTCCAGAATTATCATAGCTATAGCACATTTTCTTGCAGCTCGCTTGGCACTCATAACTTCAATAAAAATCCACTATTTTTATCCTAGTCAAAGATGACCAACTAGTATAATAGTCATCATATTTTACATCTAAAAAGTTTCGCCTAGTGTATGTTTAAAATTAAAAGAATAAAAAATTAAGGTCAACAACAACAAAAAGTGGAAAAATACGACGCATATACTTTTCCATGTTGTTACTTTCGTGACGACTGTACATTTACATCTTGTATTAGACATCTTGCAATGGAATATGTTATCAAGTAATGTTTCCGGATAAATTTTGTATTGGAACTTTTCCCTATTCTATCTTTTACCTAGCAGGCAACTTCGAATCAAATAATTTACATTTTCAGTAATACAGCTCTTTAGAATATTCTAAAACTGATGAGATTAAAGAGTGCCTCAAACAAGAAAGCTAAAATAGCAAAAAAGCACTAGAAATGCGAACAAAACCAGCAAATTACAAAGTCAAATTTTACTTCAAAATTAATACTGTATCAATAAAACTGCTACATTTTATTTTATATTCGATCAAAATGGAATTTCAGTTTACTGAATTAACAACACCACAAAATATCGATATGATTTAGGAATCGATGTTAAATCAACAAACGTACAGTTTATATGTACAAACGATGCTGTATCCAAATTTTTTTGCTCGAGTATCAATCTGCTATTGTAGATATCACGTGAAAATCAGTTGTTAGGAAATTATGAAATTTGGAAAAATTTGGATTATTGAGAAAATTTGGATCCAAAATTTTCCAGGTCCCTGCTACCACTAGAGTGCTGCCGCCTTCTCGGATGATGACGACAACAATGGTCACGAAAACGATTGATTTTTTGACACTCTTGTCTCTATTATGTTTTCCTTTCTAAAATTTGAATAATTATTGAATGCAGGTTATACAATAATAATTGCACCCTTTGCTCATGTATTTTGTGACTTCAATTATTGGCTTTTGCAAACAAAAGTGGTATTCAAACACTGATCATCTACGCCTTTTATGTATTGCAATCTAAATTCTTGATATGACCTAAAAAAGGTTCAGTGAAAATTTGGGTTATGGGGGAGGTAGTACCGAAATAACATGTGCCCTCCTTTAAATTCATATTTCATTCAGCAGCCGTAATGATCAAAGAGCTGTGGAAAGGAGCTTGCAAAGATTAATCAAATCCCAATTGTAAATAATGCATGGACATAAAAGTTCAATATTTTCTGTTAGTTTTTTTGCATTTTCATTTGTCGTATTTATATTGTATGTGTCGCAATATAATAATGTATCCGTCAAGTCTGTAAATTCGAAAAATATATCACGGATTGTTGGCGTTGACCAAGAACATCAATTCTTGGATAATTTTGGTAGGCAGAAATTCTTTCGCGGTTTAAATGTGGTGAGTTGAAAGCACTTTGTCTTTAGATAAAATAATTTTGATTTAATGTCAACACCAAAATTGATCTCTGTCATTGCATTTAGGTCTATAAAGGAGCACCATATTATCCGGTAGTTGATAAATTCAATGCAACTGCATCATTTACTGAAAAAGACGCACAAGTATGTTACGATTCTTTTTTAATATTAAAATTCACATTATACAATTTTTTAAGTAAATAAATTAATCCATTGGTATGTTTTAGATACTACAATCAGTTAATATGAATGTAATCCGATTAGGCGTACTATGGGCAGGCGTCGAGCCAATTCGAGGAAAATACAATGACACATATTTGGATATAATTCGTGGTATCGTAGATAATTGCAAAAAGTATGGAATATATGTGTTGTTGGATTCTCATCAGGTAAATAAGTTTGTTTTGATGCTCGTTATTTTTTAATCGGATATTATGACTTATACGATTGTTTATTAGGATATTATGTCGCAAAAGTTTTGCGGTGATGGGGTAAATTTCAAAGAATAAAAATAAAATTCTTAAGTATGATATTTACAATTTTTTCTAATCTTTGTAGTTTCCAAATTGGGCATCTATGCCTGGTTTGCTTCCATTTCCACTTCCAGTTCACTTACCCATACCTTTTAAAGACGGAAATCCAATTCCAGATAGATGTCCATTAAATTGGGCATCTCTATACGAGAGTAATGCCGTCTCCGTTGCCTGGCAAAATCTTTACGACAATCATAATGGTCTTTTAAATGCGTTTGCCGCACAATGGGCTTACATTGCCCAAAAATTTAAAGACGTTGATAATGTGCTTGGATATGATATTATCAATGAACCATGGGCGGGAAATGTATTTGCAGATCCGAAACTTTATGATCCGAAAAGTAAGTTTTAAATTAATATCAATACCTTTTAAGGACACACTTAAAATTAATTTATTCCTCGTTTCCTTTTAGTTGCCGAAAAGAATAATATTCAAAGATTACTTGAAAAAGTAAATACTGCTATAAGAAAAGTAGACGATAAAACGGTCCTTTTCTATGCAGGTGTAACTTGGGATAATTTTGGCAATGAGCTCTCTGTTCCCGGTGGAGATAACTACAAAAATAGGAGCGCATTAAGCTATCATTATTATCAGCTTCCTCAATTCACAGGTGCTGAAGTTCAGTTTGTAAAGAAAACAGAAGATATCAATAGGGCTGGTGGCGGTCAGTTGGTAAATGAATGTTTATGTATTTTATTTTTAAGCATGAATTTACAAGACTTAAATAATTTTGTGTATGTTTTACAAGCTTACTGAATTTGATGCATCGTGGAATAGCGGAAAAAATATCGCTGATCTCCTCGACCTTACCCAGAAAGCTGATAAATATCTTGTCTCTTGGATCGGTTGGCAATATAAAGATTTCGGTTCGTTACGTCTCTCCCTTCGACCAGGCGTCAGCGACGAAGGTCTCATAAACAAGGACACCGGTGAAATACGTCCCGAAATGGCAAAACTATTTTCACGTACATATCCAGAATCGGTCGCCGGAAAAACTCAAAAATATTTCTTTAATGATACCGATAGTCATTTCTATTTGCTTTATCAGATAGATCCGTCTATAAAAGCACCGACAGTGATTCGAGTTCAGACTTTGTATCATTATCCTAAAGGGTTGCATGTTACAGTTAGTCCTGCGGAAAAAGTTAATATTACGCAGGATGTAAATTTAGTGTATCTTGATGCTGTGGAAGGAAAAGCACAGAAGGATGATTTAATAACCGTTAATATCATAACAAAACAATAAGGAAAATTAATGAGCTACTAAAGATTCCCAAACTGATTCTATTTTTTTATTACTTGCATTAGATTCTCTAATGGATAAAATGCAGGAATTCCATTAACTTGCATATGTATATGCATGTCTAACATCACATTTTCTAGTTTGACTACAAATATCATATTAATAAATCTCATTATTAAATGAAAATCAAGACAGTTTGGGGAATTTATTAGATTCTTCGCGTCGGACAGATATTAATGGAAATTTACAAAGCATTTATTTACTACATGAACTTTTAGGTAATCTTTGGAATTTACGAGCAATTATTATTTTTAAGAATGATGGGCACATTATTGGACAGCAGTCGAATCTTGATAAACTGAGCACTAATTAAAGTTGGTTCCAGTGATCCCCGGGTTTTCTGTACAATGGAGTGTATTATTTGATTGAGAACAATGTCCGTCTTTTAATCAGCCTGTCAAAATTTGCTTGAATTTATATCTTTCTTGAATCTACAGTTCGCATTAACAATAATGAAACCATCACAAATTATTACGACATATGTTGTTATTATGACTAAACTCTTCTGTCTCGGTGATGTCATATTAACGGAGTAGACTGTATGCTCTTTCTTGGAATGTCAAATTATAAATTATGCCTTGTGACACGATCTAAATAATTGATAAGCGTGTTGAAAAGGAAGAATTCCATTTTTTTTATTAATAATACGTTAAAAAAACTCGTATTATTTCAAAAATTTTTATCTTCGTTATCTAATTTATGGAAAGTCTCTTATAATTAGTGAGGTTTTTCTTTCCAATTTAAGACGATATTTAATTTCCTGGACATTCTAAAGAGTCAAATATTGAGAATGCAAATTATTTGGTTCTCACCAATTATAGTTAACATCTTAAATGGATTTGAAGAAGTTTGTTTTCTGGAATAGGATCCTACATTTCATAATAATAAATTTGCACGGTATCATATAGGTCGTACTCCACATAAATGTCTAATATGAGATCTTTAACATGACTCCGTTCACTGAATGGTGGTTCACAAGTTACAAATCTCGTACATAACCATTCTAAAGCTATAAACATCTGCAGCGTTAGTGTATGGCTTTCAATTTTGCATTTTTGGGCTCATATAAGGAACTACTCCACAAATTTCTTGTTAGACTTTCTATAAATATATTTGTTGCTAAGTCCAAACTCAGCATATTAATATATTCCAATGATGAAAGTCACGATGAACAAATTTTAAGTAATTTTTCGCAGTTGTAATTACATGTAATACATATCTCATGTATATTGAGATTAAAGATGGATGGATATATTTAGAATTTCGTCAACATATATTTTAAATGATTGTTGTTATTACGTGGTTGTTAAATTTTTGTTTAAATATAAGGAACAAATTAAATATTAAGGTAAAAATCAGATGGTTTGAATTTATAAAATATTATACTTTAGTGGTATTACATATAAAAATTTTATAAATACGCATTTGGTAGTTTTAGATCTTGGTTTTTCCCTTTATTTAATTGACGTTTTCACAAATGGAATTTATATAAAAAGCTAAAATAGTAATTTGATATGGCAAAAGCAATAAATATTCAATTTATTTCGTTCATATAAAAGATAGTGATTTGTGTATTTGCATGTAATTCAGATGGCAATTGGATATGTAAATCAGTTCATATACCAAATTCCAATACGAAAATAGTTTACACTGCTGCGCTATTGTTGTGTTAAAAAGTACACCTAATAATACGAATTAACAATTGATAAGGGCTACAGCTACGCACGTAATATCGCTATAAATTTCATAATGATAAAATTTATGTTAAAAACAATTTTTATAAAACATAATTAATGTTACTGTCGTTAAATATGAGTAGAATTAAAAATTCAATTACACTTTTTATCTATTCGAATTGTGATTTATTGAATGGAAATGAAATCTTTCCCCGTTTATTTTGATTCCTCAGACACGTTTTCAATAGGACGTTTATTATTCGTTTTATGATCTTAAAAGTATAATTGTCATCATAGTCGTCGTTAAAGAAACATAAACAAAAATTAATTTAGAATTAATCTGATAAATTTATCTTACCTTTATTTGCTTCGTTTTGAATATATAAACTCATACTTTTACATTTGATATCGATATCTATATCATATTCAGTAGTTACATATTCCAGAGTTATATGTAAACAAGGCTTCAATATTTTAATGAGATAACAAGAAAAGACAAATAACGTTTAATTACTTTGTATTTACGCGTTTTATTATTTCAAACATTACTTTTACCAAATTATAAATTATAAAAAAAAATAAATTTTATTTAGCCATCCACGTTTTCATTTCAATTTATTGCTCTTGGCTATAGTTAATATTCATCTAAATTTCGTTTATAGACCAAAGTCACGTCAATCTTATGCGCGAATTATTAAATAAAAAACATTTAAAAACTCTTTAACTTCGAAAAAGGGTCAATGATCATAATCTTTATTGTTATATAATACAATGAAAACATACTAAAATTATATGAACACGTCTATAATGTAAAATTGAAACTTAACAAATTTTACTCTTTACAATCTTTAGTGATACTTACTTATACATAACTATATATTTTGCATGTGTTTTATTACATATTTTGAGTATATATTCGGGATTTTGGTAAGTCGGAATTTTGGGCATTTGGGACGTTTGGACGTTTGAAATTTTAGAACATTCGGGATGTTGACATTTCAGATTTTGGGTATTTGAGATATTGGCATTTAGGTATTTTAGGCGTCGGGATTTTGTGATAGATCCATTATGATAACAATTGTTTTTAGCGACCTCTTCATTTACTGGTTTTTATATTCCTTCTAATTTCGAAGTCTGTGAATAACTACTTTCTTAGTTACACGTTTCATGATTTTCTTTCTCGAATGAAGTCAGGTTTAGATATTTGAACACGTTACACATATTTATTTTCGACACAAATATATACACTTTTTCTCTTGCACCACTGATTCTGCACCTTCACTTAAACCACACACTTTTATCTGGCTTGTCAAGTATCCTGCAGTTATGACGTTCCGAGATAAAATTATCCAACTTAAATAATAAACTACTTATAATATAAATATATATGTTAATATAATAAATCAAATGCTTAGAAATTTTATTTATTTGCTTTAATTTGAAATCTATAATCTCAAAAAATAACTAAATTATATATAGAATTATATAATCAAGATCTAATAGTATAATCAGATATTATATAAAAAAATAGAATTATAGTACTGTATATAAATAGAAAAATCAATTTAATATTCAAATAAAAAGATATAATACTATTATTCAAATATAAAACAGAATATCAAAATATTTATAATAATATTAAATTATTAATATTGAACAAACAAAGATTTTTGCTTAATAATCTGTTAGATTATATATCTCAATATTAATATAAAATTTAATTATTATTAACTTTATTAAGACCTTGATTAATAATAATTCTAATTCTAATACTAGTTTATATAAAAAAAGCTTTAAAAATATAATTATTATCAATATAATTTATAATATAAGATATAAAAAGTATATTTCTAAAATAAATTTGGCAGTATTTATAATCAAGTATTTTTTAATACATTCTAAAATTATTATTAATATTGATAATTATATTATTAATATAATTTATAATATAAGATATAAAAAGTATATTTCTAAAATAAATTTGGCAGTATTTATAATCAAGTATTTTTT
>CAJVPS010002014.1:0-13484 GCA_910591765.1 Ambispora leptoticha | reverse complement strand
AATTAGAAAACTTAAATAAATTATTATAAATAAATTTGATTATTATTTTATAAATTAATCTTAAGTAAACTTATTTATTAGATTATCAAGTATATATATTTAAAATTTTATATAATTTAAATAAATATTTATTGAATAGCAAACAAAAAAAATTAATAAAGTAATTTAAATTTTTTATAATCAAGTTTTTCAAAAAAAAAATTTAATAAAAAAATATTAATTATGAAAAATTTTTTAAAGACAAGCTATTAAATACTTTGAAGCAAACTTTTTCACTAGGTTATCAAACATATATATTTCAAATTTTATATGAATTAAATAAATATTTATTGAATATAATCAAAAATAAAATATCCAATTTTTTTTATTACATACTGTATAGAGTTTAAAAACTATTAACTCTTATTATAATACTTAAAGATTATATCTAATAATTATATGATTTATTTTAGTTTGTATTAATTAATAATATTACAATATCTAGATATATAAATTTATATAAAAAATATTAAAGAATTACTTTATATTTAAATAAATTATCAATTCAAATTATATTATAATATTACTTTTAATTAATTAAATATAATTAGTTATTTATATAATTATTTCAATTTTGAAAAATATATATAGATTTTAAATATCTATAACTTTTTATATAAATATTTTTTAAAAAAGCTAAATTAATAATTTTATAAAATATAGATTAACTTATAAAATTATTAGTTTAATTTTTTTAAAATTTCTTTATAAAATATGTAAAAGATTTTAAGATATCAAAATTTTTGATTATATATTTTCAGATATAATTTTCCAGTTCTATATATAAAAATCAGTAAAAATTCAACAAATTATAAAATATATCTAAATAGTAGTACTATTATATAAAATTATATATTGATATATTTGATAAGTATTATCTTTTTCAAAACTAAATATATATTTTCTTATTTATTAAAATCTAAAAAATCAAGTAAATTCTCTAATAAAATATAAAAATAATACTTTAACTTTAATAAAATAAATTATATTATAACTTTAAGCTAAAAGAATATTTTATTTAATTATAATTAATTTTATATTATCTCAATTATTATAATAATATTTTTTAGGTTCAAGATAAATAATTTTGAAATCTGATTAATAATATAATAAAAGATTTTTAATTGATTTTAGATTTTTTTATATATATATTTTTACTATTAATAAACTGCTAAGAATTAAAACTTTCAACTTTTTATGAAGATTTGATAAGATAAGAGAAAAAATTAATTAATATAATACTTATTAAGCTTTAGATCATTCTGAATACTATTATAAACTAGATATATTTATTTTTAATAGTAAAGATTCATCTTTTGCAATTATAATTAAGGTAAGAATTAGAATTTAATATGAAGAATAATATATTAAATGAAGCAAAAAGACAGAATAATATGGTTATAATAATTATAATAAATTTTTTATATTAGTTATTATTATGATTTATTTAAGTTTTTAATATTTTCAAATTTTTATAATTAATTCAAAAGTAAAAAAAAAGATTTCTTTAAAAGTTTTTCTAGAGCACTTATTTTTATTAAATATATATTTTTTTAAAATTATATTATAGAGAGATATTATTAAAATCATAATCATTATATCTTTATTCATATTAATATTAATTAAAAAATTTTATATTATATATTTTATATATAGTATTATAATTAATTATTAAGTTTTTATTAATTATTAATAAGCTAACAAGACTTAATTTTTATCAATATAATAATTAATATAAAATATATATTATAATAAATTAATTGATTATTCTATTGTAAAATTAATATTCATTTGGTATTAATTTAGAAATAAGAAGTAAAAAGTATATAAAAATAATTTATATAACAAAAAAAATAATTAAAAGATATTAATTTTAGTTATGATTGTTAAAAAGAAAAAATGCAAAACTTTTTATAATAAAAAAATTAAGCAAGAAAAATAAATTCATTATTTAATTAATTTTTTTGGATAACAAGTCTTAATTATAATTATCTGACTAATATTAATGTGAAGTTATTTTTCAATGATTTCATATTTTTGAAAAGTTTCTTTAATTTCAGTTTTGATTTATTATTTAAATTTCTTAACAATAATGGGAAATCATTAGTGTAATGAGAAATCTTCTGATCAGAATACTTCAATAGATAATTCAAACTGTTGAATAATCTTTTTTTTATATTCATATTTGGAAATTTTTCTAATTATTCTTACATTTTTCTTTGACCAATTTTGTTTAATTAATTAAGATCCTATTAACAGAATCAATATCTGATTGATATCTCTCTTCAAATAACAAGTTCAGTCTTATAAAAAATTGCATTTGATAATTATTAGATTAAATATCTAAATTTACTTTACTAAATATAATATAATATCTAAGAAGTTATAAAAGAAATAAATTTAAGATAAATATTATTTAAATTCTGTCTTTATTATATTTGTTAATACTAATAATATTATATTATCTATTCATATCAAGATTTTATCAATATCCTCATCTAAAAATTTTAATAATTATTTAGATAATAATTATCATAAGTGAAAGTTTAATAAGTTTTATTTATTAAAGTTTAAATTTATTCTCGAATTATATTGCAAATAAATTTACATATAATCAGTAAGAATAAAATAAAATGTAAATTTTTTGTTTGACATTCTCATTCATATTTTATTAGTTTAAAGAGGTCTTCGTTTACTTTAATTATATCAATTATTCTTAGAGGAAGATATCAGAAGAACAGATTATGATTGAAAGTTACATATCTGCCTTTTTATCTTCACTTTGACTTGTTTACATCATATATTTGATAATTTTCTGCTGAATTCTGAAAACTGAATATCCTCTATATTTCTTTGCAGTTTTTATTGATCAAAATCATATGTTCGATAAGATATCAATTCTAGAATACATATATTATTTTGAAGATATATCTATAAATAGCTCACTTGCGTACTTTTCATCAGGTAATACTGATAATAGTTATTATGATGATAGTGATGATCAAGATAATGATTCAGGGTTTTGAGTCACAAAAGGAGTTCTTTTAAGAAAACTTTGAGGAAAATCATCACAAATATAGTATTAATATGAGAAAAAGAAGAAAGATAAAGATAAAAATGAATAACTACTCAGGGATATGAAAAAATATAAACGCAGCCAGTTTTCCTTTGGCAATGTATATTAGTAAATGGTCGATCTGGAGTTATTTTTACAGAAGCTTTGCAGAAACAGATGCTCTTAAAATAATTAAGTTATATAAAAATGAAATTTGTTAAAAAAAATACTTAATGAAATCAAGATCTATCTTGGATCTCTCTTAGAAATTCAAGGAATTTGCATATAATTCAGCATTTTTAATGAAGCATTTATCTTTACAGTCAGAATTCTCTATATTCATAATTTTGCGTTTCTAAATACGGTGACTATAGAGAGTTTGATTATTTTTTACATCGCTTATTAGAAGATCTTTTGTGATAAGAAATAATATCACGAAGTGGAGAAATAGTTAATACAAAAGATCTGGATATGAAAATATACAGGTAAGCATTTTCATTATGATTTCATCTTGACTGATTTAAATTATAGTGCCAGTATATAATTCGTAAAATACAGATGTCATATTATTCCTAAATGTATTATATATACATATATATTTGTGATTAATCTTTTTGGAAGCTGTTGTGCTAAAGATACAGTACTATATTTAACCTTTTATTAGAAAGACTGAAATTTGTAGCTGGTTAATTTGCAAATATATACGTAATTAAAAGGTATTCAAAATTATCAAAAAACTAAAAGAGGAAATATTGTTTAAAAAAAAGATTTTCTGATAAAAATATTTATATTTGTATTAATAATATACTTTATGAAATTGCAAATCAAAATCTGGAAAAGTACTCTGAGATTGAAGCTATGAATATGAGGTTAAAGCAGATTATAGAAGAGAATACAAAACATGATGCTAAAGTCAATTTAAATAGTTTTTTTAAGTACAAAAGAATTATTTCTATTCAATTATATTTATTTCATGTTTTAATATATAAATTAGTTAATAATTTACTGAATATTTTAGATTTTCAATTTTTATTCCACTCAGGTATTAGTTTTCCATTAGATTATTAAGCAAAGCTATATAAAAAAGAAATAAAATAATTTTGCTTTTTTTTCTTGAAATATATGTGCACATGTATATGACTAATTATTTCTGCGTTATTTATCATGAAATGCAACTTATCATGACATGATTTAAATCAGTTCTGGAAATTTTGAAGTTAGATATGCTAATTTTTATTGTTATAATTATATATCTGCTTTACACAAATTGTAGAATAAACTCAAGAGCAGAAAAAAATTTACACAATTAAATTAATATTTCAACTTATACTTAATAAATATTTATAATATATAATTGATAAACTAAAATAAAAAAGTAGTGAGGTGTATCATAATTATTTGATTTAGATAACAGTTAGTGATGACATATCCAGAAGAATCACAGCTATAAAAGAATTGCGTTTTTTATTAGTTATATTCTCTAATTACATACATTCTTATTTTCTCTTTATTCCAGTTATCTTCCATCTTTGCACTATTCAAAGTAATGCTTCACTTACAACAAGTACACTTAATAAAGAATAAATTATAACACAAAAACAAGTCATCTAAACAGGCTAAAGCCTTTTTTAAGTAAGTATTAATGATAAAGAAATATAATAATTTACTAATTTAACTTGTAATTTCTCAAAATATTAGACATTTAAAATGATACCTAAACATATACCATCCAGATGCTGGGTTTGAGCTAGGGGAAACATTGCATTATACTAATTTCAAAAAGCAGAGACATGATCCTCATAACTAAATATTGGACTAAAGGTGAGATTATATGATATTGCAATGAAATTCTAGTTGAACTAATCAAGAAAGAGGAATAAAAGTTGGATGATGTAAAAGATTGTATAATCACTTCATAACATAAAAAAAGAAGTTCTATTTATGTGGTACCTGGTCACTTTGTCAATGTGAGATAGATCTATTTCTTTTTTTAATATTATATAATTCTCATTATTAATTATTAACTATATATAATTCTAGTATGATTGTGATCCAAATATCCAAGTAAGTCATTATTCGATACTTTTTGCTTGCTAATTTAGATTGGGAATTTTTCCAAATTTATTTTATAATAGTTTTATATACAAGGATCTCAGCATATTGTCTCTTTTCAAGCCCTAAGGGATATTGAAATAGGTGAAAAAATTACCTGTTCCTATGAAACAGATTATTTTGGTGATAATAACTGTGAATATTTATGTCTGACTTGTAAAAGATGTTTAATTATCTGATTTAAAATATATAATTTTAAATTATTTACTAATATGTTCAAGTTTATAAGTAAAAGATGAGTGCTTTTGCGGATAAAAAAGACAAAGAGCCTGAATATCTAAATTTCTTGATATCAATGATAATAGTAATCAAGAGGAGCCACAATCTTTGGAAATTGGTATGTATACAAGAAGATATCATAAAAATAGTAATAATTAACTTTCTTAAATTTTGTGTTATAATAATATTGTAAAAACTTATCAAAATATTACTATCTTGTACTTTTTTCTTTTTTTTTAGTACACTCTTCTCAAAATGCAAAGCAATCAAAGAATATGTCATCAGATTCTGTTAGTTCTTCAAAGATTTCAAATAGTATGGCAACATCCTCACTAAAAAGACAAGCTCCAATTGTGTAGTCTCAAATATTAAACTCTTCTCTGAGACTCTAATAGTCAAAGTTACCACCATCTATATTAAAATAATATCTTTTAATATAATCTTGATTTGAAGAACAAATATAATGATGTAATAAGTCTGAAAAGATATAAAATTTTGATATTAATAATATACTGCTAGTAAATTTTCATCAAAATTAATCATCATACAGATTTTCTACCTCACAAATGCAAATTCTTCCAACTGGCTCTTAATATATTTAAATTGATCACAATTTAGTTTATTATATTTACCTGTAATAAATAATATTCAGTCTAATTATGCCATCAATGAAACTCAAAGGATGAGTTTTTCATGATCAATTTCTAAATAATATGTTCTAAACAAGTTTTTAATTATTGAATGCTCTTTTACTACTAGTTTTGTGTGTTCATAATACCTGGTAATTTGCAATCAATAATTATCCCTTAACATATACTACTGTCACAGGTGAGTTGAAATTACATGAATTTGAGAAAAATTTATGTATCATAACAGTAATTGGAAGAGGACAAGTAGTTTAATTTTATAATTCATCATCTTTTCTAGTAGAAAGAGCCTTATCAACACATTAGAATTACAATTCTATGGAATGATCTTTACAAGTATTTCTCTTGGAAAAAAGATAATTTTATTATTTAAAGATCTAAAAGCTATTCATTTTATATAGATTGCTACTAAAAAATACTATTCTAATTTTATCTAAGTTCTTTATTATATTAATAAATCAGATAGTAGTAAAGGATTACTGAAGAAAGAGTGGCATGATCTATTATACTGAAAAATGTAAATAATTATGTTAAAGAATCTAGAAAAATAGAGAGAGGAGAAATTCAACATAATTGTTAACAACATGTGTTGAATAATATGGAAAAATAAGAGAAAAAATTATCATGATCTTTAGTATTAATAATATCTACTAAAAAATATAGAAAAATAGAGATATAATATGATCTCATGTGCTGAAGAATACTGCAGATTAAGAAATGTGGATGTGGTTATGAATGTAATGCTGGATAATGCTGAAAAATAGGTGATTGGAAAATATGTGATATTGTGAAATATTTAACAATCAGGGTAATTCTCATAATTATAATACTATAATATACAGTAATGCAAGTCTCCAATATTCAAACAAAAATATCAAATCATTAAATATTCATAAATAATGAAGATGAAATAGCCAGCTCTAAACTACCTAATCAAGATTATCATATTCAATCCTGCCAGAATGATCGCATATGCTATAAATATTGTAGACACTTCAAAATATTTAATAGAAATTGGTCTATGCAAGTTCTGGCAGAGAAAGTAAATAAAAATAGAAAAAAAGAATAGTTAAAGTTGATAATAATAAGATTAAAATAGAGCTAGCTATAAAGAGGAAGGGTGAGTTTGTTAAGAAAAGGCCATTGAAGAGGAAAAGAATGTAATGATCATCTTAGCAGTAAATTTCTTTTTGCTAGAAATGTGACTGTATGATAGGTAGGTGATTTTTTTAGCAAAAAAGAAGTACTGATTCATCAGTATTGAATCAAGAGATTAGGTTTATGATAAATCAAACTGTTGGAATTTATAAGAAGTGTAGATATTTGATAGTGGATATAGGTTTAGTTTCATTCATATATATAAATAATAAAATATAGTTCTATATATCAATGATTCTTTGAATATATTATCTTTTTGAACCTTTATAGTATGCATATAAGAGATTATTTGAATTAGAATTAGAGTTACTAAAACTATATATTATTAGTTTAGTTTATAGTTCCAAAATCTAAAACTATCAAAACTAATCAAAATAGTTTAAACATCCACCTCTAAATTAGAATATAGATGAATTTAACATTTATTTTTATAATGATTGATTAATGTAACTAATTATTATTACCATACAAACATATTCTTTTTCTAGTTTATTATTTACAACATGACAATGTCAAGCTTGTTCACTTCCATATTCAATTTAAATATAATAATTTAGGTAAATATTTCTGGAACTAAATTCAAGTTCATCAAGAAAATATTTGTTATTCATTAAATCTAAGCAATTAAAAACACTAATTTTTTGCTGCAAATATATTTTAAACATACATTTTAAAATGAATTTAGAATGCATCAGAAGAAATCAATACATACTAATTTTGCTAGTAATAATGCATCTTTATAACTGTTGGAGTCTTTTTTTTCTTTTATTTTTGGCATAGTAAAAAAGATATACAGCATCAATTAATTTATGAACTAGATATTTAATCAACTGTAGAAGGTAAAGAATAGAAATTCGTAATTATTTTACCTAAATAAAAATCAAGATGAGAATATTAGAATTGCTTTACCTTGCAAAATAAGATCAAACTTTGGCAACATCCCATGTCTTACTTCCTTATCATTTTTGAAATAGACATAAATGAACTCTCACTTTTAGTACGTTTTTATATTTCATTGGCCAGTTGATGTCTCTGCAGGTGCTTTATACTTTTTAATCATATGTGATATTGTCATATATAATCAAAAAAAGCATGTATCAATTAGTTTTTGGGATTGAAAATATCTTTCTATTAAAATTAGTTTAGAAAGAATAACCTCTGCAATATACACTTCTTGAAAAATTCTTTCTAGCTGAGTGATTTTTTTTCTAAGTACATGTACAAATATGAGATGATAATATAAATCTTGCTAATATTATCAGGCAGTAAATATATAAATATTGATTAATACTTGGTTGTTTCTTTCTTTTAAAGATTTTTCAATGTGATTAAATCAAATTATATTTAATGTTAATAAATAAATTTTTTTAATCAAGATTATATTATTATATAAAAACTTACTTATATATTTTGCCTTTTTTTATGATGTTTTCTTCATCACTCTCATTATCATCTGATTCATTATTTGATTCTTTTTTGCTAAGTAAATTGTTTAATACATTACATCCTAAAAAATTACAAAACTTTTATAATTTATCTGCTGAAGTTTTTTTATGAATTATGAGATATCACCGGTCTAATTATTTTAAAATATTTAATAAGTTAGCGAATATGAGCAACAAAGTAACTATATATCTTGCATATAAAAAAGCTTTAGATTCTAAGATAAAAAAAATTATATTACAATCATTTGAAAGCTTGTTTATACTTGATTGCTAAATATACGAAGATGCTTTTCAATTAAAATTAAAGATCTGACACTAATTCAAATGATCATAAAATGTTATTTTATTATTTTGTATCTTATAATTAAGAAATTTGTGAGATGTATTCTAACATCATAATTTATCTGAGATAATCTAATATATCTAACACCAAATCCTGAAATACCCAAATTCTAATACTCAAAATTATGTAATATTAATGCCAATGTGCAAAATTTTGATATATATTGGCACGAAGAAATCATGGCTTAAATAGATCTAGAGTCTAAAATTAGCAATTTGAGAATGAGTAATGTAAATAATTTAACTTTTTTTCAAGTAAATTTTATATTGTAGTTAAGTTAATATCGATATATTTATGGAAATCATTACTTTTGAGTATTATTTGTAATAGAGGTTTTTAGCTATTTGCAATATAATCTAATTGATATGTAATATTATGAAGATGAAAAATTAGATGATGATTAGGAGGATGAAGTAACTGATTCATTGCTCAAAATAGAATTGTCACTCAATATTCTTTCATATTACCAACATTCTGAGATATTCATGCTTAACGAGTTGTTTATTGAAAAGTTAGATATATCTTCATACATCAATCAATTATAATAATCTGTTTTGTATAATATATATTTATTTATGACACTCGATTGGACTTAGTCCATTAGACCTATTCCAGTTGATTAATTAGAATATATTAGATATAGTCTAATGACAATAAACTGTATCAATTGGACTGGACTTATTCCAGAGTCCAGTCCAGTTTCAGTCTGGTATTCGGTTAGGACTGGACTGATCTAGTGATAATTCTGGTTATACTTTGGTTAATAACGATAATATTTTTCGATAGCATAGAGGCCATTGGAATAATTCATTCTCCATATGTACTGGATATTTATTTCAAAAGTTCCATCCAAATTCAATATACATATTGTCAATTAAGTTATTTCACTTATAATAGCAATCACTTAGAATAGCAAAGAGAATAATGTTCCAAGCTGTAAAATTATTTATTGGCTTCACAACATATTATTGTTATTTCATCCATGGATTTCTATCCACCCCTTTTCAATTCCCATATTTAATATGCAGTAGGAGTATAATAGTTTTAGGCAGGACAATTAAAATGGGTTATTTAAATCATCAATTTTATAAGTGTGTCTATTGTTCGATTTTCCAATAAATTCATGAGATGTGTACTAATCAAAAAACTAAACTACCAGTTGTCACAATAAGTGAAATTGCAACCAGTTTATTTCTCTATATTACCATGACGAACAAGAAAAATTTGACACTAACAATGAAGCTGTTAAAACTAATCACACGAAGTACATGTATGTGTATTTTTTTTGAGTTACTGTATTCTTGATTGATAGCTTTATTTCTCTAGTTACAAAACCGTATGACACGCTCCTGTCAGTTCAGATTTGTGATATTTCTGTTTCCTGCCAGTGTAAAAGTCACAATGCATAAGTCTCTTAGCATGTACACATCATTCAAATTAGAAAGTTCTGTTCTCGCAATTAACATTAGAAAAATGCATTATTTTTATATGTCTGTACTAACACCAAAGCTAATGAATCTTTTTTTATATTATACATATAATGATAGCTGTAGTTGGAATATCGTTATTGTTATGAATTTGGCAATATTATTAGGTTAGGTAAAAGCTTAAGAGTTGATTTGGTAATTAATCAAGAAAAGAAAGTATGATTTCATTAATTGAAGAAAAAGTATATGCAAGACAATAATGTTATTGATACGCAGTCATTCTTAGAAAGAAATGACAATACACAAAATTCTGGAGTGTAAAGAATGATGCTGCGCCATTAATTGAATTCTTTGTTTTCATGCTAAGATAAAAGCAGGTTGGATGCAATATTTTTTTTATACTTTCTATTCACGTATTAATAAATTAAGATCGAAGAATATCAACAATGAAAGTTGAAATCAAAAAAATATCAATGAAAAAGCTCAAACATCAAATCTATTATTATAAATCCGGTGACGTAAATATCATGGTAGAAAATACGGTGTTCCGTGTACATCAAATAATATTAAAACTTACTTCTGTAGTATTCAGCGACATATTTTCACTTGATCTAAAGTCCAAGGATAAAATCCCTAGGATTCCGCTTTCCAATGAGAATGCAACAGATTTTGCAACTCTTTTGCATTTTCTATATCCAAATATATTTCTAGCAATAACTTGGCAAAATATAGAGTTTCTATTATGATTAGGAGATAAATATATTATTATTCCAGAAGTTCAAAAAGCAGTCGAACATTTCTTAGAAAATAATCTGAGATTCAATCCATTGACGGCATTAATTTTGTCTGAAACATTTGGGTTTAAAAAAGCATTTAAAGAAGCTTCAAAGTTGGTTATTGACAACTTTCCAAAATTCCGTAAATCGGATGATTTCAAAAAACTCAATAATAAAATGCAATTTTCAACTGACGCCGTTTTCAAATAAATCCTATTTCTCGTCCGAAGTTTAGTTTTGATTCTTTTATCAGTTTAATATGCAAAATTTGAGATATATTTAAAGTATCAGTATTTTACAAAAGCAATTTTACATAAGAATATTAAAGCATCCACAGAAATCATATAGAGCAGGTTTAATGTCACAACATTTGAGCATTATAAAAAAATATTAACAAAGGATTTTGCATTAAATTATACACATCCTTACAATATATTACTGGAAATCCTAAAAGCCATGATAATATGCCCTCCCTCGTACACCAGAGACCCCTCGTGTCTGAAGCAATTTTTAAGCAGGTTTAAAGTAACAAACCCGGCGTGAATTATGGGCAAATTACGGTAAGTTTTTGTCAACACAGAATTAGAGAAACATTTACACATGCAACATGACTATTACAGTCTAACGAACTTGTTTAATGTTTCAGCGGATATAAACAAGAAATTTACAAAATATTTCCTTCCTTATATGAGTCCAGGGTGTTCGATGAAAAAATAGAACTATTCAAGTTGCAGTCGATTATGTGAGAGATTGCAATAAGTGAATAACAATTTGGCGAAGGGGAATTATATTGGCGATCTTGAATAAAAGATACAACCTAATAAATTATGTTCCCGGATGGTGCAAACTTATGATTGAAAAATGCTGTGATCCTAACCAGAAAACAGGCCAACTGCTTTAAAAATTATAGACTTTATCTGTATACATGTATTTTGCATTTTCAGTGCTAGCATTAATAAATGGCGTAAGTCAGAAATGCAGAAGTAAGAATCGTAGCTATGAATACTATTGAATTGTATCAAATCTTACCAAATACAAATGAAAACATATCAAGATATAGTAAACACTTTGAGATCAGCATGAGTATGCATTGGAGGTAAGCGTGAGATTGAATCATATCGTGAATCTAGAGAGGTGTGAATTTTATAGAGCGTGCATTCAGCGAGGTTTATCTGTAGTTCGAGAAGCGATAAATTCGTGAAGCACTTCCGACATTATCAGAATAATATTCTATGCGACAAAAGCACTTCAATACATGATCCTGACGAACTATCACTATCGTTATAGTTGTTCGTATATTATTTGACCTTTTATTTTATTCATGTCTTTCTAAATTCATTTTTTTTGTGTTGATTTATAGAGTATAAAGGATCGTAACGAGTAACAACTTTCTCTTATATGATACAAAACATTATTTTTAATATCAAACTATTTTCTAACACCCAAACCACTATTCGTTAATATTATCGGAATATATCTGTCGTTTTTTAATACCTGCAACCAATACACAATTAAACCCAACCTCGGGTTTCAGCACGAATAAATTTTAAAATTTCTCAATTCATAATCAGATCTAGTGTAATATAAACTGAAACGCGCTTTCTTTAAATGCGATAATTGCCAAAGTGCTAATAATTAAAGTTTGTTGACATCGAATATGCATAGACAATTTGTGACAGATTGCGAGAAACTTAAATTCAATTCATGCTTCGGAATAATGTACGTGATGTCAGCAACAGATATTTTAAAAATTATGTAGTTTAAGAAGCAAATTAAATTACATAAACATGTATCATCTATATAACTGAGGATTGTAGAAACTGTTGTTCGAGATATCATGCTCCTACTCTTTGATTCCATCCATATTCAATTAAAGTTATTAGATTCGCTTAAGCAAACTTACTATACATTTGACAAATAAACACATTCATGTATGCTATATTTACTAGCTTATGAAATTGTTCAGAGCTTGTGTTTGTAGCGTTAATGTCACCCTTTTAAGGTAAAACATACTGAATAAATAGTCATCGAACAAAAGGAAGACTGTCGAGAAAGGATCAATGAACTGTGCAAACTCGGCGCTAACCAGAGCTACACGGGTGTAAGAAACAACGCAACCTGACCATTAACAATTACGGAACCGCGCTGATTTACTGAACACGACCCAATCAGGCACGGCTAGTATTATTCGATGACTAAAACCCAGCAGTTCACCAAAAAAAAATGGCCACCTTGCTTAAACATTCAAACCCCGGAAAAGCAG
>CAJVPS010002013.1:0-13487 GCA_910591765.1 Ambispora leptoticha | reverse complement strand
AATAAAATAAAAAGATAAGATATATATTCTAAAAAGAAAAGATAAATGATAAAAATAAATTAAATTTATTACTAAATTATTTCTAAAGTATTTTTAAACTATTATTAAACTATTTGTAAATTGTTATTAACTTTGAAGTTAATTATTTATTCATGATCTTGAAGTATTATTAAAATAATATATAAATATTATAAAAATATAATTAAATTCATAACTGATATACTAATTATATTATTTGAAATTACAAATATGTCAAAAATTAATTGATTGATTGAAAATTCCAAGTTTGAAAAATTATGAAATTAAAAAAATTTATGTTATTATAATAATAATACTATTAATAATTTTATTTATATTATTGATATTAGATGAGATATCTTTTTTCTTCTTAGATAAAAGAGATATAATTTTATTAATTATTCTTTTATTAATAGTATTTATAAAAGTTTGTAGATAAGGTATATCTTTAATTATAGAATTAAGATATTCTAATATATCAGATATATTTAAATATTCTGTATTATTTAAGTATAAATTAGAATTCTGATATATTTTATCAGATTTTATTTGATTAAATCATAATAATTATTCTTCTTATCTTTATGAGTAAATTATATAGATTAAAAAGAAGTAATTGATACTAAAGCTAATTCTAATTTTATTATACTTTTTACTTTAATTAAAGATATATCATTACTATCAAAATATAATTTATTTTATATATTAATAATTAGAATTTGAGAATTTTAATTAGAAATTAAGTTTTCATAATCAAGTAATAGCTGATGCTTAAGCTATAATTCTTTAAGTAAAGTAAAGAAACTATAATATTAGCAGAATTTACTTCTTTTATTTAAATAAAAAACTTAATAGATAAATAACTCATGAGAAATTCCAAAGTATTAGCATTATTATCAGATATTTCTAATAAATATTATCAAATTCTAGCTTCATATATATCTGAATTATTATTAATCTTAAATATTTCTTAAGATAATTTTTGAATAGCAGATTCATAAGTATTAACTATTCTTTGAAAATATATATTTCCAAATTATATTCTAAAGTAAATTAGAGTATCAATATTATTTCTAACATGATTAGATGAAATAAATAAATACTTTTTTGCTATTTTTAATTTATAGATATCTGTCTTATATATATTAGTAAAGATACTAGTATTTATATTATTAGTATTAGTAATTATTTATATTAGTATAACTAATAGTGATTTTAATTCTATTATAATAATTATCTAATAATTCTTATCCTATATATAATGAAATATGAGCAAGACTTATTTGAATAATTTAATAAATATATTATCTATCTGTAGTTACTATATTTAAATTTATAAGTAAATTATTTTATAAATATAAAATTTGCTAATTCAAATTTAAAATTAATTACTATGAATTATGCTCTCTATTTTTTTATTTAATATAACTTGCTTTTTAATTTTTGAATTTATTATAATATTTATTAAAGATCTGATTTTAATTATATTCTAGTAATTCTTTATCAGCCTGATATTATTATAATTTTTATTCTAAATAATAAATAAATATAATTTCAAGAATAAAGATAACTTCTCAATTATTATAATATGATTAACAAATAAGTATTTTTTAGTTATAATTAGTTGTGACTTATAAAATTTTGAAGTTGCAATGTGTTATAACAGATAATAAATAAGTATTATATACTTATTACATTATTTTTATTCAAGAGTATACTTAAATTTATGTTAAACCTTCTATACTAGGCTTGTATTATACTATAAATACTCTTGCAAATTATATTTTTATTATAATTCTTTACTATATCTTTGGCATTTCTGAAATTTAAAATTAAGTGTAAACATATCAAGTAATAAAATATCTATATATTTTTACATTCTATTTTTTAATTATTGAGTAATTCTTTATTAGTAGTGATATTTTTTCTATTTATTATTATAAGTTATAGTTATTAAAATAAGATTATTTTGAGAATTATCATACTCTAATATAAGTTAATTAACTTAATTTTATAAAGTAATATTTTGCTATCTATAACCATTAATCTCCTACTATAATTATATTATTTGGATATCTCAAGTATCTTATTAATTTATAATATTATTTAAATTGTAATCTATTCTTTGATAATTAGTTTAAATAATATTTAAAGTATTATATATATCTTGAATAATATTAACTAAATTAATTAATAATATATTATATTCTTTAAAATAATTTTTAAGTTAATTTAATCCTCTTATAATATTTATAAAGGGATTTATATATATCATATCTATATCTTTCTCTTTTGAATTATATAAGTTTGAAGAGCTTCTTCAAGAAAAAATAACTTTAAATCTATATTTTAGATTTTAAACTCACTCTTTTAATTCTTGTAATTATTTTTCTATATTATTAATATAGAATAACTTATCTTAGATATTCTTTTTAACTTAATATAAGCTTCTTTTAAGGAATAATATCTCTAATTATAATTTTGTCTTTTCTTCTTTTAAAGTATTTTCTAGCTATTTCAGTTCTTAATTAAGAGATTAGATTTCTTTTTCATATCTAATATATTTATACTCCAGCTTATTATGTATTTTTTATTAAATATATTAATTAAAACTTCATTAGATAACTCATCTCTTAAAACTTAATTTATCTACTCTAGTTTCAATTTTCAATTAGATATTGATTTACAAGATATTCTCTTAGAAAATAGTTAATAAAATATTATAATTATTTTTTATAATATAATATATTATCTTATCTTCTAACTTTGAAATATAATTTATTATTATAATAGAATATATTGATACTTTATGTTAGCTAAGCCAAAAATAAATACTCTAATTATATATATAAAAAAATTATTATTAAATTACTATTGAATTATAAAATATTATTAATAAGACTCATAAATAATTTAATCAATTAGATCTAATACCTATAACTCTTATCAAATAGTTTTATATGAATCTTTATTATTATAGTAAATATAAAATAAATAGATATCATTCTCATTACATAATTCTTTTTTTTAATTGATTCTACTCTTGTTATTTCTCAAAGTTTTCAGATTTTGAATCAAAGAATTTAATTTAATATGAATATTACTTCTCTTATATTTTAATTACAAAGTCATAATTATAATAAGAAATATCAAGTTCTAGTTTATTTAAATATTTTTGAATTTTTAAAAAATCAAATTTTCAAATTAATAAAGAAGAATCAAGATATTTATTATAATTTTCTATTATAAATTCTCACATTTATAATAATAATATAATAGATATCAAGTACTAACATTTCTTATACTATTAAAAGATATAGTTTATATATATTCTTTTATATATTTCTAATTATAAGAGTAATTATATTTAATATATTTTATAGAAAGATACTTATTATTATTTTAATATGTAATTTTTTATATCTTATCAAGATATAATTTAAATTCATATTTTACATATTATAAATATTAAGTATTTTTATTTTTTATATTCTCTAAAATAATATATCATGAATAATAATTTATATAACTTTAAAATAATAGAGTTTTTTTATTATTATATTAAGTGGAAAGATATTAGTCACTTTTCTCATATATAATTTTCATAATAATCTTGAATTATATCAAGAATATTATATATCTTTATTCTTAATATTTGCAAATAAAGTAACCTATTTATATTTTTCAGAGCATTTTTAAAGAAGAGATAATATATTATTAATATATATGCTTGAAAGATATTTATCTTTATATGTATATATCATTTTTATTATTATCAAAAAATTAGAAGATTTATATTTTAGATCAATATTTTTTTGCTTTTTTTAGAATATATTTTATATTATTATCCTATATTTTTCATATAATATAAAGATACTATATATTTGTAATACAAAGTACATCTCCAAATTATTAAAGAATTATTATTAATATATATCTCAAATAAGCATTTCCTATTTTTATTTAATATAATCTCTCTAGTGACTTGTAAGTCAACTTTTTACTCATCTTAAGAATATTATAAATATCATGAATCAGACTTTATAGTATAAAGTTCTCTCTCCTATTTATAAGCTTTAAAATATTTCTAATATAAGAAATATTTAATATAAATATATTTATTAAATAAATACTTATCTTTATGAGATTTAGCTAAATTCTGTGCAGTTTTTAAAGAATATTTTAATTGAGTTATTTTTATTTTATATGATTATATTTAATATAAAATCTAGTATTATTATTATACAGGTAGATAAAGAATTATTCTAATTTATTAATTATTATTCTATTAGTCTAGAGATTATTATTCTAATACTGAATTATTACTTAGAGATCTTAAGAAAGAAGAATATTATTTTCTGATTAAAAAAATTTGAAAATAATTATATAATCAGAGTATATAATAAATATATTCTTCTTTTTCTAAATATATTTTTAGAGTAACTTATGAAAAAATTAGCAAATCAAATTATGTATATATATATGATTTTCTATTTTTTATATATAACAAATATAAGAAAAAAATATGGAAGACAGTATTATAAATTATAGATATAAGTAACTAATATAAAATCTTAGTTCTTCTAATATTAAAAAAAATTCTGAGATTATTAAAGTATTTAAAAAAATTTATGATAATTCTAATAATTCATTTACTTATTTTATACTTCTATAAACTAATAATAATAAGGTATAAATAGATGAAATAGCTTATTTGATGCAGAAGCATAATATAATAATTCAAGTAATTAGTTTATACTCTCATCATAATATGACTATTGTAAATAGATTTTATAAAATATTTACAGAAATATTATATAAGATTCAATATGTTATTAAAAGTCTAACTTTAAATTTTATATTAATAAGAAAATGAATTAAGTATTTGTCAAAAGTTATTAATTACTTAAATAACTATTTAATACATCTTATTTAAGCTTCAGATTTATCAAAATAAAGTTTAGCTCTAGCAAAAGCTATCAAACTAGAATAAACAGAATCTAGATTATTTACAAAATATAAGCATCCTATTAGAAAAAATAAGAAAAATAAGTTAAAAAAAATAGTATTTATTATTTATTAGCTAATAGAAAATAGAAAGAATCATTAGATTTAGAATAAAAATAAGTTACAGATCCAGTATGGAGTCTTTTATTATATAAAATTAGCAAAATTATAATAATAAAAAATGAATCTATACTCTATTATCTCAGAAATAATAATGATAAATATTCTTCAAAAAGAGTATTTGTGTATAAAAAATTAATATATCTAACTCATAATCTAGATCTTTTATTTCAAAGTATATTAGAAGAAAATATTTATTTCAGATCTATTAATTTTATTCATATTATTAATAAAATAGCTAAAATTTAGGCTTATACTAAGAAATATAATAATAAATATCTTGATAAAATTAATCAAATAAATAGATTTAGTATTTATCTTTGATCTTACAAAAAAGAACTTTATCAATAAGATATATCTTATAAGATTCAGAAAAATAAATTTGAATGATATTTAATTTATTCATATTTTAAAGAGAAGTAATTCATGAGATATATTTTTGAAGATTTGTTAGATAAGAAATTTTTATTATGTTTAACTCTATTTTTGAAAGATTTATATTTAAATAGATATAATGAGAAATTAAAATTAGCATTCAAATTTTAGAAAATATAATATTATTATCAAAATATAATATTTTATAAGCAGAGGTAAACTAATTTAAAAGAACAAAAATAGTAAAATAGAAAAAAGCAAGAAATATGTAAGAAACAAAATATAAATCTTATTAAAATCTCATATTCTGTAAATTTATATATATTTATAAAAAGTGAATTACAAAAGAGAGATTATTTATTATATAAAAAATAAATCATAATATAATATCAGTCTTAAATATAAAATCTATACTTATGCTAATATATAATATAGATAAAATTAAAAATATGAAAAAAATAATAAATATAAAATTAAACTCTGATAGTTTTTTAAAATTCTAGTTTCAGAATAAAATAATTTTGAAAAAATAAATATGATTATTAATCTTTTACTTGAAGATAAACTTTATCAAATATTTAATAGAAAAAAAGAAGAAAATTACTATATTAAAAATAATAATCTTGTTTTTTTTTGAATATTATCTTAAAGAATCAAAATACTTATATCTTTGGAATTATTATCAAAATTATTTTATGAAAATATTATATTTTAAATAATAAAGTTTAATAAAATTCTAAAAATAAATAAATTCTTTTCTTCAAGAAGTATAGTAGTTATATTTAAAGATCTATATAATAAATTTAAGAAGATTCAAAATAAAATTATTTCTTAATATTAGTTTTATATATATAATATAATTATTTTTCAATTATCTAACAATAATAAAAAAAATCTGAATTATATTATACTCTTTAATAGAAGTTATAATATAAATGATCTTATAAGAATTCTTTATCAATATGTTAATAATTAACATAATATTATTAAAATTATTAATAAATTTTTATATGGTAGGAAATTTATTATTATTAATTTAATTAGAAAAAAAGATGATCTATTATTTATATATACTAGCTAGAATAAAGAACTTAATCTTTTTAATAAGTAAAATATAGTTTTAGATATTCAAGATATTTTTTAGTCTCTTGTAATTCTATTTTTTTTTTTTAATTTTACATCATAATTTCTTCTTAGTTTTTATTCTTTTCTTATATTCTATAATAATTTTTCATATAAATTTATTAAAAGTTTTTTTATTATATTCTAGTAATTACTAAAATAAAATATTAATCTCTTTCTTGATTCAGTAATTAATTTTTTCTTACTTATAAAGTAAGAATACTTATGTATTTGATTATATATACAAATCAAAATAATAATATCTTGAATTTGAGATTCTTAATTAACTATATCTATATTATTAGATAAATTTTCAAGTGGTAATAAACTTCAATATAATATTTTTTTTATTATATATAATAATTTTATATTGCAAAAAATCTTTAATATTTAGATTTATATCACATACCTTCACTTCTATAAAAGAATTATATTTTTTTATAATAAAATATCTTTATGATTCTTCTATTAATAAGAGAGATAATTATTTTATTAACTCTGAATATACTTGATTAAATTTTATTTTGATATATTCTATTAAAAATTCTGTTAAATTTTATAGAATCATGAAAAAGTTTGTAATTTAAAACAAAAAAAATATTATCAGTTCTTAAAGAGAATAAAATAAAGTCTAAAGTACCAGCTCTTAAAGATATCTTAAATAATTTTATTTTAAATAAAAATATATGAATAAGTTATATAATTAATAAATCAAATAAATAGATATATATAATAAAATTAATATCTCTGATATATATTATATATTACTAGAATTATAAATTATATATTATTAATTTGATATATTTCTGTTCTAATATTTTGTAAATATATATAATGAAAAATGAGCTTCTGAGTAATTAATTCTAATAGGTGATAAATTTATTTAATAATCTTTTATTGTATAGTAATATATGCTTAAATTTTTTTATTAATTTCTCTTGTATATTTAACTCTTCTAATAGTATTTTATATTTACAATTTATATTGATGAATTATTTCTTTTTTGAAGTAGAAGTTATTAGCTTTAGATCTGCTTTTAAGTTTTATATAGTCTTTATGATTAATATTATAATATGTATTTTTTATGCAATTTATATTCCAATACTTTTTAATTATAGATCTATAATATTCTCTATAAATACATTTCTAATTAATATAAACAAGCTAATTACAATTATAATATATTATAATATTTATTTTAAAAGTACTTTTAAGATTATCTTTCCATAAATATATTATTTTTCTAATAATCATATATCACTTATAGTAATTAGTCAATTTATTATTATTTTTATAATCTACTAATTGATTTCAGATTTATTTCTTGAAGTTTTTCTATTATAAATTACTAGAAATTGACAGTTATTCTTTCACTTAATATTATTTAAAATTGAATAATTATCTATATAAATTATATTTTATAATTATATAATTTATATTAAATTTAAAGATTTAAATCTATTAAATTTGATTTAATATTGATAGTTAAAATCAGATTTATTTTTTATATATTTAAAATAACTTATATATTAAAGGCTTGATAATATATAAAATAGTTGAATTACATGAAAAATTATCTTAATATATTGACTTTAAACCTAAAGAAATCTGTCTTTCAATTACAAAAGAAGATAGATAGCTTTTTTAAAAATTAATAATAGATCAAGAGGAGATGATAGATATTATAATAAATGAGTATAGATTTTTGTAATATCATGAATATAATTTTAAAGATGAGAAATTAATACATATAATGTAAGTATATATATATACTGAAAAAAATATTGAAAAAGTATTGATAAAAGTATTTTCATCAAAGATATTATCAAAAAAGATTCCGATATATATTAAAAAAAGATTTAAAAATCTATTACTTACACTAGTTATTATATTTGATTAGAGTAATATCTGAAAAAAAAATATATTATATAATATTAAGTCAATATTATATAAGTATGAGAAATGATTATCTATGCTTTCACCATTACTATTTGAATTGAATTTTGATAAGCCTTCCAATATTTGAGATGATAGATTTTTGTATTGATATAATTTCTACTATCCTATATATCCTATATATTATCTCTTATATTTTCTTTCTTATGATCTTTATTACATATAGAACATATCTCTGAACAAGTAAAATAATTGCCATATTCAGTTTGATCAAAGAGAAAAAAATATAGCAATTTATGAATAGCTACATATATAATCAATTTTATTGCATATGATACTAAGTCATTATATAAAGATTTATAAGACTAATCAAGATTAAAGATTTTTCTATCAATAAACTCTCTAAATTTATTTATCTTCTTAGGAATAGTAACTTCTGGATTCTCATCATACCATATCTCAAGAAGATAAATCCCATTAAGTTGATATAGGATTCTTTTCTTTCAATCATAGTTAATAATATCCTTGAGTTTTTTAATATCTTTATACCAGCTGGTATTATGGAACCGATGTTGAGCCTCTTGAATCTCTAATGCAATTCCATTACTTCGAAAGAAGATATCAAGTTCTAATTCTTCCATAAAAGATGGCCGATATTTAATCACAGGTTCCTCATTAAGAAGTATCTGGACTATTAGAATACATTTTTCCTGAAATTTGCGATTTTTCTTAGATTCTAATTCTTTTTTAAGTTCATCTATATCCTGTTCTAATTTTACAACTCTAGCTCTAAGTTCAGCATTCTCGGCAACAGTCCTATTTTTCTCCAACTCATCGATTCTGCTCTTGAGTTCGGTGTTCTCTTCCATAGCCTGTCTTCCGTATTTTTTATGTAATGCATAGATCTATTCAAATTTCAATTTATGAGTTAGTACACATTGATATCCATACAATAAAGTTAACATTATTGTATACGATATCGGCATATAAGTTTTTATTATTCCGATGTTCATTATACACCCACATTCATGCATACACGAGTTAAAAACACAAGCCTTAAACGCGGATAAACTTTATTCGAAAACTTTATTATACTAAAAAAAAATAATCACGACTATATCATAAGTACGTATATCATCTTCAATGAGAAACTTTCTGAAATCAACCGTGATGTATGGCAATCATTTTTTGCATGTGCATTATGGTGGGACGTGATGCCGATTTAAAGGTAAGCAACCATTGGGAATCGCAACGAGCAATACGCAAAGCATCCTAGATATCGAGTTTCATATATATTCGGATCACACAACATGTACACAAAATGCGCGCTATTTTATTATATTGGATACAAAGTGCTCACGAAGCGTAAAACCTTGCAAGGGAGGGATTGATTGCAGAATTTTCTTTTGATTTTTGGCACAACTCAATGAGAGAGACCGAATATTCCTTCGTATCAGTTTGAAGGGGTAAATTAACTAATAATTTAGAAAAAGTAACAATCATTTCAAAAACAAATACTTATTCATCTTTTTTCTTTATTCCAAGAGAACTAAAAAATCCTCGATATCTACATTGGCTGTGTGGGCTGTAATCTTATTAAGTCTTAAGATGTTGTTACAGATATCTGCAACACCAGCTTGCTGTTTCGCCCTTTAAGAAAGGATAATGGATTAAGCTGATGCCAAAGAATATAAAATATAGAATTATCTCATACCAAGGCAAATTCGCAGCAAAATTCCTACACCAAGTCCCAATTGCTTGACCATTTGGAAAAATGAATAGTATGTTCAGATTCATAAAATCGGTTGCTCCGTTTGCAAGGAGATTTGCGATTATAGCCTCTTGGGTCTGTCCTGCAACACCATTATGGCAATTTGGAACATTGGTGTCATTGAAGCCGGCTTGATTCCAATCGAACAAAAGTGCGAGCATTTCGTCATCAGTATCTTTGCCTTTTAAATATTTGAGAATAAGAGTGACAATATCTGGATTTTGAAGAATTGTAGGGAGATTCTCAGGAACTAATACAAAATACCAATTAATAATTTATAACATCAACACGCAGGGAAATAATTTAACTGCTACCCACCTGTTTCACACTTTTTTGCAAGTTTGCGAAGTTTCTTTTCTTGCACTATATATTATCAATATATATATGTAAATGTGAAATCGGTTATAAAAAATTATTAAGAAAAAAAGAACAAATACCTTTGTCGTGAACGAACTTGAAGAGGTTTAACGACATGTTTATAGGGCATGGTAAAAAATAATAACGATATTTATTGGTCATGATAGAAAAATTGCTCTTTCACTTAGGTTCTCTACGCCAAAGTAACGGTGATATATGTATCAAGAATATCAAATTAATGCTTGGAATATTTGTATATCTAAAGTTTCCACTTAATTTTTCTGTCATAACGAAGATGTCGCGAAAACTTCTTAACTATGACTTCTGAGTTACAACTGCTAGCACGCATCTCTGAGAAGTGAAGTTTTACTTTATCGCTTTCCTGAAGAGTGCATCATAATAATAGAGAAAAAAGCGTGAGAATCAAGGATAAATAAAATTTATAGGTATTAATACACGCATCTCGACAGGTGATCATTTGATACAAGCAATTTTTTTATATAGCATGTATCATGATGATACTTTATTTTACACAAGATTCAGAGTATGTATAAGCAAACTTTATTGGACAAAGTCTATACACATTTCATTAAATATACTAGGCAACATGGTTGCTGAATCGCATGATTTTTGCAGAACATATACATCAATTCTAACCTAGAACTGATTTCAACATTCGACTAATGTTTGGCCTGCTTCTGGATCCTGATCCATACTACTCGGATAGATTTTTGTAAGAATCTGTCTATATTAATAAAATTTTACCCATATTAATTATTGGAAAAGGAATTGGATATAAAAAATAAAATGATTATCAATAAGTTATAATTTTCTTAACCGAGTCGGTCAGCGAAGTCACGTGATATATGACATAGTAAATTAATAAATATCGAACTTCTATACAAACTTTTTTCTATAGTATCAATCTTGTCTCAACTTAATTTAGATATTCTTAATGCTAAATAAGACTTTATTAATTATATCTTCTCATATCTAATATTACTAAAAAGATTATAAATCTTTCTTATTTTTTCTACTTTTTTCTTAATTATATTTCTTGAGAGATTATTGAGAAGTTATTTTACAACTTTATTAATAAGTTTTTTCTAAGTCTTATAATCTCTATTATTTTTTTTATAATACTTGAACTTATTCTCAAGTTCTTTTTTAAATATATAATTATATCTAAGAATCTTTTGATTTATACTTTTAATTTATTCTTTAATCTTAATACTTATATCATATAGATCATTAAAATTATTAGAGCTTATAATTTGCAAAGAGATGATATTAGATAAAAATGTTAACTTCTTAATAAGTTTTTTTAATATAGATAATTTCTTATTCTTCTTTTTACTAGTCTTTTAACTTTTTTATTAGATAATCTATCATCACTGAAGGTTAATTCACTAATATATTTGAGTGATAATGTATTTATATTTATTTTATGAGTGATATCTTTACTTTGTTTAGTCTGATTTTCTTTAGTATTAATATTACTTTCAAATAATGATAGATCTTGATTATTATTATTACAATCTTTTTGTGAAAATAATACTGATATTTGTGATAAAATTTCTATTAGATCTTCTTATATTTTATTTTAGCTAATGAAAGAATAGTTTTAATATCTTTGTTATATCTAAAAACTAAACATCTTAATTCTGATTATAAAAGATATTTTTCAAGACAAATCTGATAAAAAAGATAATTATAACTAATTATAGTAAATATTCTAAGTATAATATATAAGTTTGAAAAAATCTTATTCTCATCATATAGTAAGTATGATAAAAATTTTGAAATTTAAATATTAGTAATAAGAATTTAAAAATTTTATTTAAAATATTCTTAATAAGAATAATAATATAGATTTTATTTATAATATATGATGAATACTCTTATAAAAGATCTCTTACTTTCTTATTTTTTTTATATATTTTTTATATAAATCTAAAGCATAATTAATATATAAACTGAAATGAAATTACATATCTTGGAATGACAATTCAAATAAAAAATACTCTTACTATTTTCATCTTTTTACATATATATTCAAAATCAGATATATGCAATTAGTATATAATTAATAATATATAGTTAACTATTTTTTTTAATCTTTATATAATACTATTTATTTATCTTTTTCTAAACCAAAGAGAAAAAAGAGAAAATTGATCTTGGTTAGCTTTATTAGTATAAAAAATAAATTATAGAAGTATATATGAATCTATCTATTTACTATTTTTTAGTAAATTTTTTGATTCTGATCTTTTTATTGATAGAGAAATTATCTATACTAATTTGATTCTTTAATAATTCAATAATAATATCTAATATTTACTTTATATCTTTTCAAATTAATTCAAGATTCTTTTTAAGAACTGTTTTAAAAAGATTTATTTGATATTTACTTTTACTGATATAATAAAAATATCAGTAGTAAAAATAATAAAATATCATTCTATAACTAAAAATATTAAGTAATAATTAGTAAAAAAATCTGAATTATTAAAAAAAATTTATGTATATATCTATAGAAACTATTTTATAGAAATAATTATAATTATTATTCTTGAAAGCTTTATGTGCTATATATTTTTTCTTATTAGTATAATATATAATTTTTAGTTATAAAATATTCTAAAAATAATTAATTTTAATATTATGAGACTTCTGCTATGCATATAAAATCTTTATTTTTTTTATTATATAATTGATATTATAAGATTATTTTATTAATCATTGTAAATAAGATAAAATACAATATGAATAAGTTTTAATTTTATAACTTATGATTATTTTTATTATTTAAAAGTAT
>CAJVPS010002012.1:0-13491 GCA_910591765.1 Ambispora leptoticha | reverse complement strand
GTAAAAATTTTTGCATTAACTTTATAATTAGAGTAATTCTTTCAGAAAAAATCTAAAAAATCTGAAAAAAATATATAATAAACTACAATTAATAAATTTTATTTTAATATAAAAATAAAAATTATTTTTTATTAAAATTATAAATTTTAATATAAAGAGAAAATTTCAATTTTCACTATATTTTATTAGTAAATTTAGTCACTGAGTCATTACTTTTGATTGCCACTGTATATTAAAATTATTAAATATTTATTTATTTTTATATAAATAATTTTTCTTTATTATTTTAATTAATAATTAAGATTAATATTAAAAGATTATTTATATTTAATTATATAATTTTAAATATAATTAATATATTAATTATAATAAAAATATAATTAAAAAAAATAATATATTTTAAAATATTAAATTTTATTTTAAATAATATAAGTTTATTAAAAATATTATATTTTAATTTTAAATTTATATTTAATATTTTTATCTAATAAAAATACTAATTATTATAATTAATAAAATAAATTTTTATTTTATTTTTAAGCTTATTTTTTAATATTATTTCTGAAATAAAATTTTTAATTAATTTATTTTTTTTTAAAATTTAAATAAATAAATAAATAAAATTTATTAATTATAAAATTATTATAAAATATATTTATCAAATTTATTTTTTCTTATATTAAAATTTATAATTTTATTAAAAAGTAATTTTGTTTTATATAAAGTAAAATTTATAATTTATAGTTTAATATATATTTTTTCAAGATTTTAGATTTTTTAAAATTATTCTAATTATATAATTAATATGAAAACAGAACTTATAAAATTGATCTGTTAATTTCTAAATTTAGCAAATATACTTTGCTAGTTTTACTAGTATAATTTATTAATATAATTTACTGATTTTGTCAATTAAGAATTAAGAATTATTTATTTAAATTTTATATTAAAAATATTTTGATGCCAACTACACTAGGTATATAATTCTAAATAAGATTTCTTTATTGGTTCTTATTAGTAATTTTTCATGGAACGATAATAGAATTATATTGTGGATTTTACATTTATTAAATTAAGAAAAACAATTGTATTTATCCCACAAATCATAGGTACATACCTCTATTTGTCGCATCAAATATAATAATTTGTTATAGGATGACTTGAAATTTATAATTAAGAACTAAACAGTCACAGTCCTAATCTTTGTATAGCAGTTCACCAACGTAAAATTATAATAGAATAATAGCAAAATATTACTTTAGTAGAACTCTAGTAATTTTCGTCAAAAGTTTCTGCCAATCTCGCTTGAAGCCTCCTCACACGTTCACGCAATTCCTCGCGAATCTCCCATATCTCATCGTTAGACGGAAGAATACCCCGCGACAATTGCCTAGCATTCGGCAATTCTACCTCCAATTTCTTGACCAACGCATTCCAAGAACGTTCCGTAAAAGGTTTCGGCACGTCAACAACACGTCGATAAGATGGGCACCGTTTAAGCAAATACTCTGTTTGACCGATTGATGTCTTGCTGTTGCGTAATTCTTTAGCGAGTTCCTTGATTTTTGCCGAGATGATTTTGTAGCGGCGACCTCGTTCTATCATTATAAGAATTTTTTGGTTAGTTTGGGTGTCTTTGGCGCGTTCTCGGGCATCTTGAAGGAATGCGAGAATCTCTGCATTTTTCTGCGTGACCCATGCTTCTTTGTCAGGCGCTACCAAGTATTCCTCGTGTACGCGTTGTATATCTGATTGCAAAAATATTTTTCCGTCGTATTTAGGTGTGTTGCAACGGAGCAAGTAAGGAAGACCAAAGATAATATCTTGGGGAACATTCATCCTTTTCAATTTTGAAGAGAGGTGATAATCCCTTCGCAATCCAGGAAATGTAATTAATTAGTTGGCGACTTCATAAAAATGAAATCATGCGTCTATCACTATTTACCGAATAGTAATTTTTTCCAGGCATCCGGTACAACAACGAATTTGAAATTCCCAATATATAGTAAGTCCATCTTCCTTATCACAAAACATACAACCTTTCTCCATTACAAGTCTCAAATATTCCAACTCTGCCAGTCCAGTCGGCGGTGCCATATTCGGATACCGTAAAAAAGTAGTTCGGGAAACACGCCAAATCGATTCAGTTACCGCCGAAGTTGTCGACCAAAGAAATCCTCTAAAGCGTCTACATACTCGAGAAAGAGTAAATAATTCGGCGGGTGGAAGATATGCACAAATCACGGCAAAGATCTCGGGAGGAATAGTGAGGAAAAGCGAAATTGTTGGCCCTTCCTCCTCCTCCTCTTCTTCTGTATCATCATAATAATGATCAATAATTTTATTGTTTTTTTGGGAACCTTTGCTACGTTTGAGACCCCGACGTTGTGTGATTGTGGTTTTCTTTATTATGAGGTAAATATATATAAGCATTTGTAAACTGAGAGCTAATCACGTCATATATTTCATGAAAAGAACAAAAGAGGCTCACTTTGGGCGAAGAACCTTTTTTCACAAACATAGCAGTCGAATTTGCCTTTCGTCGGGTGCTTCGAAGCAGCACAGTTGAATGGTCTCTTAGTTTCCATTGTATCGAAACAGAGGATTGTCCTCTCTTTCTTATTGAGTTTCTCAATTGTCTAGTTGGCTGTGCCTGCATTCGATTTATCAACTTTTTTTAATACGGCACGGGAAATAATTAACCTAAAACGAACGAACCACAAATAATAATAATAATAATAATAATAGATATATATTAATTTATACATTTGGTGTAAAAAAAGTGACGTAATCTTTTTTTTAAATTTTTTACTTCCTTTTGTGTAATAGCATGGCACTTGCTCCTTCCCCACAAATTCCAGCTTCGCGACCTGAGATTATTCAGTCGTTAATAGATGGCGTTGACCGTTATAATCCGGATAACGTCTCTATATTGGAAGAATATCTTACAACACAGCTGCAGAACGAAGAATATGATTTGATGGCAAATTTGGCCATTCTTAAATTGTGAGAATTTTTTTTTACGGAATTAATTTAGATCTGGTTTTTCAAATGAGTTGATGAAGTAAAGTAAAACAATCATATAGAAAGGAACTTAGCTAAAGAAAGCAACAACAAATCTTAGCCAAGTGGTGACGATATTTAACTTGCCCTCACTGATCTTTGAAAAAAATTTACTCCGGATCGAATTATCTTGTATACAATAGGGATTAATCATGGTTTTTATTTTTGATTTTAGATATCAATTCAATCCACATCTAGTTAATGAACAAGTGATTATCAACATTCTGGTTAAAGCTCTGACGGCAATACCGAATCCCGATTTCAATCTGTGTCTATATTTATTACACGAGAATACGGTATTCATTTATTTTCTTATAGAGCTCAATCTATTTACTGTTACGTGAAGATGAATAATACAAATAATAATAAGAATAATAATAACACTAATCATAATCATAATGGATAAAAAAAGTTTGAAGATGAACAGATTCGTAAACTAATAATGCTTCAACAACTACTGGAACAATCTCGCTACGAACAATTCTGGGAAGAATATGAGAAAGATGAAACGTATCGCGAGTTGACTAGTGATGCTGTTGGATTTGAGAATGCTATTAGAAAAGGTGAAAAATTGCATTTTTTATCAATGATATATGTCTATTGCTAACGCGTGGCATATTTTGAAAATGTCAAAAATAAAAAATAGTAATTGCTACGGCAATCGCCATATCTTATCAAAGCATCTCCGCAGACTTATTACAGGCTTATTTCAATTTGGGTTCTGCTGCGGGTGAAGCAGGTAAGAAACCTATCAAAATTTTAAAATAAGCATGAATCTTCATTTATTCCGAATAAATATCCCTTCGTAGATGAAGAATTTCTAGCGTTCATCAAATCGCTTGGATGGACAGAATCAAACAATGTTGTACATATACCGGTGAATAAAGATAACGAGGCGAAACCCACTGTGATACGAGAAAATATAAAATTTGAGCGTAAGTCTTTTTTCCTTTTTATAATTTACATATGACCAACCGACCGATTTGATATATTTGTGTTTTTTAGAATTAACTAAAGTTATTGGTTACTCAAATGAGTTATGAACAAGTTGTAATAGGTAAGTCATCATCAATCAATCAACCAAACACTTGCTACTAATTTTACACTTTAAGGCGTTGACAGAATTTAGTTGTACGCGTCCATTTATTTATTATCTTTACAAAAAAATATTCTGAATTAAACTTTATCAGAATGTGTGCATTGACTAAGATGTCGGTCATTTTTCTATAATTTTCATCCATCCATACGTAAATAATATATAATGTACATTGATTTATTTATTATTAATGATCTTAATAACACGTATAGTTTATAGAAGCAACTATTATATTATAATAAATTAAAATAATAATAATTAATATTATATAATAATAATATACTATGTATATATATATATATTTTAACTTCTCTTTCTTCGTTTTTGGTCTTCTTTCTCTTCAGCATTCCTAGTTAACGCGATCAAGACTCTGACGAAGATACCAACAAGATCAATGAAGAGATCTAACGAGTGACCTACTACGTCTCTCGATCCGAGTTTCGAAGCTCGATATAAAATTAGTTGTGTATCATAAAGAACTAGATAATAAAATGAAAAAGATTTAATCATTTAAAGAATGCGATATCAAGTCTAGAAAGAAGCAATAAACAGAAAAGTCACTCACCATAACCACAAAACATAAATAATCCAAGATACAGTTCCATTGAGAACAAGATTTTCGATCTTAAAAACAAGTTTAAGATCGAAACACATCCCAGGATAGAGAGTGCCGACCCTAAGATTCCGCCCAAGTAAATATACTCTCTTCTTTTGCTGAATAAGGCGCTTAACGTGAAACTAACGAATATTAGGCTTGTGGCTATACAAGCTTTCACAATCAATGATCCACTGTATCCGAAATCCATCAAATGCTTGTTAGTAAAAAGATTCAAGAATCGATTTCAAACAAAATATTTTCTTCATGAAGATACTTACGAATAATCAACATGTAGTGTGTATTGTATAAGTGGTCCAATAGAGAGTCCTTCCATAAAGGCGAAATTCTAAACATGAAAAAAATTATTAAGAATAATTAATTAATATATAAATATATATATGTATGTATGTATGTATGTATGTATGATACAAATAAATCAGATAAAACTTACATATAAGAGTCCATATCTGAGGTACTTATTTTCCGGTGTATCAGGCAATCCCACAACACCGATAACCGAGAAAAGACCGATCAAAAATGAAAGAAAGCCGCCCTAAATATTATTTCATTCAGCCAAAGATTAGAACGAACCACGCTTACAAAAACTGGAAACAAGCTTTCAACCCAGCAAAATAAACTCACCCCAAACAAGAACAATTGATTAACGTGGAGGTAAGCGCCAACAGCCAAGCAGGCAGCAAGACCCGCCAAGGTAATATAAACACGAACTAAATGTTGTTGTACCGGTTTCGAGAGTTCTTGTAATGTTATAGCAGCTTTGAAAGTCGAGGTAAAGTCACTAGGACCGTTAGATGTTTGAAAGAAGCTAGACATCTCTTTTTTTTCCGTCAGTTCGTTATTATTTTTGATAAGATGGACGGTAAATAAAACAATCACCGGAGAAAATTAAGGAAATGCGTGTTACTTTTATAGTTTTTAAAACAATCACCGGAGAGATTAAGGAAATGCGTGTTACTTTTATAGTTTTTTGTTTGTGTTTATAAGAATGTTCTAGTAATTTCTTACCCAATAACTATTAAACATGTTCATTTCATGCCGATCTTCGTCCTCGTCAAAGATATGGATAACACGTCAAATGCGTGATAAATATAAAAAGAAAGCTGTGGCGCATAATTACCGTAATTTTTACAAATGACATATGACAACTACTTATTTATTTCAAAAACTATAAATTTGATCCATTTAAATTTAATTTGACAAAAAAAGGATCCCGAAGTGTTTACAAGCTGATTGAACTCGATCAAAAATACAAATTGTTAAAACCCGGGAATGTAGTTATCGATTGTGGCGCAGCACCTGGTGGTTGGAGTCAATACATTGCACAAAAAGTGTTCCTTGATAACATAGAAGAAAAAAATTCATCTGTCGCAGATGATGACGATGATGAACTTATGATCACTAATGGAAAGGAAAAACAAGCGGAGCAAGAAAAAGCAAGAAGTGGTCTTGTAATTGCAATCGATCTGTTACCTATTTTGCCTATCCATGGAGTAAATGTTATCCAAGGAGATTTCACGCACGCACCCATTCAAAAGAAATTACGGGATTTATTAAAGGATAGGAAAGCAGATATGGTGGTTAGTGATATGGCGCCTAATTTTTCGGGACAACATTTAACGGATCATGTCAAATCTATGGTAATATCAATGAAATTATCTTGAACATAATACTAATATTATTTATTAGGTGATATAATGTAAGTTGATCTTGATCTTTAAGGATTTATGCGAGGCTGCATTATCACTATCTGACCAAATCTTGAAATCTGAAGGCAGTTTTTTGTGCAAGGTACAATTATTTTTTTTTATTATTTCATGCAAACAAATTATTTAGCATTGATAATTAGTGATCTTGTGACTGATGATACATGAAAATCGTAGTTTTTGATGGGTGGCACGGAAGAAGAATTCAAGAAACAACTACAAGAGAGATTCAAACAAGTTCGATACGAGAAACCGGATGCATCGCGCGCGAAGTCAACGGAGGGATATTATATGTGTTTGGGGTACAAGAGCAATAAAAACGATTGATCTGTAACTTAACGTTAATACATATTAAATCAAAAAGAGTAGATTTTAGTTTACCACAATGTTAATGTTGTTAACATTCCTGATAAAAATTCTTGTTAATTCTTGATGTGAATATCGTAATTTTTAAGGGTAACCAATCAAATCGCAAGATCAATGTGTAACGGAAAAATTCAAATACCTTGTATCTCGAAATTTTGCCTATGAAATTATTTTCTTCTGTTTAACAAAAAATGTTTCTTGCGAAATTTTACTTTATACCTTTTAATAATATAATCTTAACTTTGACTCTAATCCTAACCCTAATCCTAACCTTAATCGAAATATTTTTAATATCAGTATTCGCAGGGCATGAGAAATTAATTGATCAACTCTTATTCCCTGATTCATTTGCCGATCATTCGTGTACGCCCTGTATTTGTTACGTCACGCGAAAATAGGAAATAGATCGCGCAAGACGTGTTCTCGATTCACATTTCAAGTATAAAAGCGCACTCATCATCCCAAGCCCAACAACGATTTACCTAAAACAAACATCACTTTCAAAGGTAAAATTTTAGAATACCAGTTAAATTCTAATAAAAATCATTTTAAAATTATCGTTTGTTGGACGCTTCTTGCTTTAACTTCTCACTTAATCATTCTTTTGACCATTCTTTTGGATTTTCATAATTCCTCGTTATAAATCTATAATAATTTACACGACAGAAAGAAGATCTTTCATAATGAGTGACGCGCTTTTTCCAATTTTCGACATTTCGACCTTTTTCGACTTTGCGCAAATAGAGGACCCTCATTGCGTGGAACTAACAACGGCAACGGGAGGAGCAGCGACAACACCATCATCGCAAAGCATGTCCATTTTACTTTCCAACAGCAGTAGCAACAACACCACGAAACCTGAAAGTTGCACCACCAACTCATCCATAGTCACGGATAAACCCGACACTAATCTAGGACTAAAAGCAACCGAGGAATTAGCTTTGACGTTGACATTAGCAGCAACAGATGCTACCGCGGATAGTAAGAGCAAACACAATAACGCCAAGAATAAGAAGAATAACAATAATAGTGAGAATAATAATAATAATAATAATAAAAAAGCTGATGAAATGGAACTTGACGAATTTCTCAAAGAAGCGATTGCCTCAACATTTCTAGGATGTTCGGAAAATGATTATTACAGTGGAATGATATTTGCAAACGAATTTTTTCCTTCGGAAGATATTATATACGCGACTCCCTTTTTTACCACATCTGCGAATGATAGTGGCGATGACACGTCAACATCTCTTGATAATGACATTAATAATAATAACCTCGCATCAAATTCGTTCACTTCAACAACTAAAACATCCCTAAATAATATTACATCAAGCGTTTCAACTTTTCTTGATAATACTCTCGACACTACTGCCATATCCACTACGCCTATTCAAGTAACACCAACTAAAGAGACCACCACCACGACGACCACCACATCTATCGAAATGGGGAATAATAAGTCATCACCATGTTCTACTCCAAAGGCAAAGACACCCCAGAAAACTCATGCGGGATTATCATCACTTCCATTTTATGAACAAGAAAATATGTGTTCACCACCTCCAATCAAAAAAAGTCATCGTCACCATCATTATTATAATCATCATCACAATTATACGCCATCACGAAATCGCGGGCATACAAAACACGTTGACACACTAACGGATGTGTTGAATGATTCGACAAGCATAACACAGAATCTGATGAATGGTAAATTAACGATGGAAGAAGTTTTGAACAATAAACAGCAGCGAAAGAAAAAGGTAATTAACATTATTATATTCATTCGCCTGAAATAATTTTATTTAATAAACAATTTATCGTTACTATTTAGCAAAAGACGTCAACAACGTCATCATCATCATCTTCATCATCATCAAGTAACTCGAAGCTCCTCAATGTATTATTAAACGTCTCTAATACAAGTTCCAATCCCACTTTGACCACCAATAACGTCACCACCGATTCCACCACCACCACCACCACCACCATTAACACCATTAACACCATTAACACCCCTAACGACGACAACTGCACATCGCCATCCGCTACAGCAACAATAACTAGAAAGCGACCATTAGTGGAATATGATCGTCAAACCAAACCTCCTTATTCCTATGCTGCTCTTATAGGACAGGCAATTCTCCAGTCACCAAGTAGGAAGATGACATTAAATGAAATCTATACATGGATAACAGAAAATTATCCTTATTATCAACGAGAAGAAAAATCTGGTAGTGGTTGGGAGGTATTTTTTAATAATAGTTTTATCATATTATACTTGTCATTTTTTTGTCTTATAATAATATGTGGTAATCGTTTAGAATTCGATCCGACATAATCTATCGCTTAATAAAGCATTCAAAAGGTTGCCACGAACTGAAGGACAACCAGGAAAAGGATGCTATTGGACGATTCTCCCCGAACAGGAATCCACTATCAAAAACAGTTCCTTCAAAGAACGTAGATCTAGCAAAAAATTCAAGGCGTCGCCTGCAAAATCAAACACGACTGTAAAGGTCGAAAATAATAATGGAGTTGTTGATTCGAATTCCTCAATAGTCCCTCACTCACAATTAAAGGAGGAAGTATATCCGATTCCAGTTGTCTCTTTTGGTCAATCTGGTGATGTCTTGATCCAGATGGCAGCCGAAGCGATGGTCGAAATGCAAAACCATGACATTAAAGTTGAAATGATTGATTTCACAAAAGCAGACGAAAATGAAGTTGCTCATAGTGCAATTGGTGTTAAGACAGAACATGTGACAACACCTCGTACAAAAAAGCAAGCATCCGATTTAAACGAGAGCAAAAAGGATGATGTAGATGAGGGTTACGTTGATACTGAAATTCAAGCAGAATCTAAAGCAACAAAAACAACTAAAAACACACCTGCCACACTTGAACACATCCTTAAGTCGTCTCTTAAGGAATTCGTGTCACCTGTTGAAGTGCTTTTGCAACCATTGGTTCCTGCATGTGATCTTCGAAAAGTGAATTAGTAATAATATTGAAATGAATGAGAATAATATTCATCAGATTATGTATACGTAAAATGTATTAATTCATAATTAGGTACATGGTTTTAATAATAATAATAATATTATTATTATTAGTAACAATAAAGAAAAAAAAACCAAAATTTTCTACAACATAAATATGAATTTATCCACTGATTAAATGATTTTTGATTTTCTTTTTATTACTTAATCTTCAACTTCTAATACTTTGGTAGCTTCTTCACTTTCTGTTTCCTCATCTTCCTCATCTTCTTCGTCTTCGTCCCACGCGTCATCGTAATTTGGATTTCTCACCAACATCTCATCATCATAACTGCTGACTTGAAATAATTAAAAGAAGTTGATTAATTTTAATCGAGAAACCAATCCCTGGCTATGAATAAATAATACCTTTATCATGTCTATTAGCGTATTCTTTCTGTATATCTTCGAGCCACTCATTTTGAACTCTTACAACATCGGCGGAATCGTTGCACGCAGCATATTTATTCAAGATGGACCTATTCATTTCTCATCATTCATTATAAATCTTCCATTATAAAACAAGAAAATCTTAAATTTGATAACATACTCGTTGATTTCGAGAAACGTATGACCCCATTTAAATTTCGAAAGCACAGATTTAGCGTATTCAGAAAAACCTATTAAAAATTTTATTTTTCCGTTAAATACATATATATATATATATATATAACAGTAGATCATCAAATATAAAAATTTTTCACAAATCATATCAACCAACTATATAAAAACACGCAGCGAACGCTTCCACGCAGTTAAGCTTCCATGGACGACCATAATTTACCGGGTTAGCAGCAACCAGATAAGGCACTAATTTGTATATATATCATTGTTTTAAAAAAAGAAATGTGTTAAATTCACTCGGCACTTCACTATTCTTTCATAAATCGTCACTACAACTCACGCAATCGGTTATTTGTAGATTTAAGTTTCTCAAATGGCACCTTATCCAATTTCGCCCATGAGCAATCCACCACTGCCAGACCGTGTTCTTGAACAATTGCCCTATCCGCGGGCGAGACTGCTTGTTCGCCATTTGGACTATATATGTTGTATATAATAATTAAACCCATCATAATTATAAATATGGAATTACATGATAGTAATCGATTTTACAATCAATGTATAGTCGGCAAGTAAAGTCGTACCTTAGCGAAATCCCACGAAAGCGAGAGGAAACTTTGAGAATTTTTACAATTCCTAATCTCGAAAGTTTTTTACCAGAACATCGTTTGGGATCGCAGTGATCAAAATCCTATTTACATTTTTTTTTTTTTTAATAAATTACCGCGTAAATTAATATAATTTCAGACACTTTTGTTGCATACCCACATTCCCAAAAACATTGGAAATCCGTTATCATCATTATGGTGCTGGGAAGAGGACTCCAATTCTATCAAAGAAAAAGGTCATTGAATGATGCAAACAAACCCTCAGTACATAACTTCAAATAGGATCTTTAGATACGATAACGTCAGCTAACCATTTATATTTTCTTGCTCCCATTCAAGTTCTTCACTAAGAATAGCCAAAAAAATAAACGTCACCAATGTCTATAACAACCCGCATTCGAAATCAACTTTTTTTTAGAAAGTAAAGCAGCTATCAATTCCACTACCCATTGTGCACCGGAAATAGGTTTTTGTTAGATTTTGCAACGCCATAGTTCGTTACGTTACTCCGTCGTTTTTTATGGTTGTAGGTTGATTTTAATTTGTTTTTTCCCATTTTGAGTAAAGTTAAAAAAAGAAGGCGGGAAATAATTTTATAAAAATTGACGATCATGTGATTATGTGAGCAAAAGCATTCATGGTTTTTTGCATTGCGCTAATTCAAATCACTACAAATATTTTTTTCTAAACTTTGTCGAAATCTACAGCTGTATTTTTGAAATTTCCAGCATCAACCTCATCAGTGGCGATATCAGTCTTTTGGGGGGAATCATCTTTAGTAAAAAATCCTTTCCATATCAATCGTTGATTTAGTGGTATCTTGTCGATATTCGTGGCAATTTTTCTTCCTATTCGATTTATTTTAATTTATTTCATTATTCAGCCAGAATAACATTTATTCAATAAATAAATAAATAAATAAATTAACTAACCATTCAGAGGATCCGCCCTTCGAACTCTAATCGGATCATCGTAAAAGTCTACAGGGTAAAATTCATTGCTTAGTAATTCTTCAGCGACTGCGTCATCTTTGTATGTTATGAAGCCGTATCTTTGATATCTTTTTGACTCAGGACTCTATCATAAGGATAACATAATTCGTAACGTATTTGCATAACGAACGCGCAAATGAGGATATATCCACCAAAACGAGAAAGAAGCACACACGATTATAATTATCTAACCCACCCTTCCCATAAGGTAAGTACTCAGCGCTCCTCTTTGTGCAAACCACTTAAATATGCGTCTAATTTCACTTTGATTCTTTGGCGTCACCGGTACATGAAAATATATTCTTAATGTTCTTAAGGGATTCATTTTTTTCTTTGAAATCATCATCTCATGTGCGCTATATTTATGTTTATTGAAGTCACGTGTATCCTAAATTTAAGCATCGCGAATGTGTACGCGTTTTTTAAATATATTATTATAAAGAACTAAGAATGGAGGAATTGGACGAATATCTTAAGCCAAGCCGGAAAGGGGAGGATGAAGAAGAGGAGGACAAAGAGAACAGAGAGAATGGGTATACAATAAATATTTTTCGTGAATTTTTTGTGTTGGTTTATTCTAATTTTCATAAATATATATAACTAACATATGTATGTGGTAGCAATGCGCATGTCATAGGGGATGGTTTACAAAACACAATTGAATACATAAATCAACAATTGGATATACATGGTTTCCCGTCTCCACTGAAGTTTTTCGAAAACACTCGTGAAAATGTGACGCAGGTTATCCATTGTATTCTCAGAATGCTACAAGAACGACAGGTCTGTTGTAATTAATTGGTTGTTTGCACCACTCGTCATCTTGTTACATTGATGTTGATTCTGATTCTATTAACCAAAAGAAAGATTCTGGATATCGGGAAGAATTGAATGATCAGTATCGTCGACTTCTGAGCGATCATGAAATGCTCTCAACAAACATGGTAAAGATTATTTTTCAAGGTCAATGGTAATTTTTAATGAAAAATGTTGGTTTATTCTTTAATGATCCTCATTTAGAAAAATTTAAAAACGCGGTTGGAATTAAGTGAGCGGGAGGTTGATTCTTTAAAATCAAAATTACAGTAAGTAAACGAACATTGATTAAAATTATGTAATTACGTCATTCCATCTTTCACCGTTATTTTGTGTTAAAAGGTGGACCGAAGATAAACGTCGAATAGAGGCGACGAAAAATCGATTATTAAATGATGATCTAACAAAAACCAAGTTACAATGTCAATACACCAAAACTCAAACCGCGGTAAATAAAAATAGTAAAGAAAGAGACAACCACTGATCCGGTGTATCACTATCATCGACCAATGTTACGAGTACTTTTTTTATTTATTCGAAATTTCATTCGTATATTTTTCAAACAATAATAGCATGAAGTTCGAAAACGCGAAGCAGAATACCAAAGATTCAAAGAACAA
>CAJVPS010002011.1:0-13493 GCA_910591765.1 Ambispora leptoticha | reverse complement strand
GTTTACCGAATGGCGGTTTACCGACACCCCACTCCCACATGATCATTCCCAATGCATAGACATCTGATGCCATGCTGAATGCCTCTCTTTGGAGAACCTCTGGTGCAACGAATGGCATCACACCACCCCTTTCGCGTTTTTCATTTTGTCTGCTTGCAGAACCCATATCACCGATTGTAGTTTCATTTTCATTTAATCGGAGAATATTTCCAGGATGCAGATCACCATGTATAATACCTTGTGAATGAATAGACTGAAGATCAGCACAAATATCATATAGTACTTGTATGCGGTAATTCCATGTTATTTTGGTGAATTGCTTTCGTATACAATGTTGCAGATCACCAAGGCTGGCATAAGTGATAACTAAAAAGTATTTTCCATTTGAAGTGTCGTATGTTATTCCATATACGCGATAGTATCGGGCCCTATGAATAAACCAAAAATCTAAATAAAAGATATGAAGACGGATTAGTTAAATAAATTATTAACGTTAATATCAAATAAAATTAAAAAAATGCAAAATAAAATGGCGAATTCTCACATTTTTTATCCTCACTAATCAAAATGTTAAAATAATTAATTAAAAGTTATTAAATAAAATAATAATTTTAATTATAATTTTTACCGTCTTTTTTCACAAATATAAGTCAATTCAGCCTTCATTGAATTATTATTATAAATAGAATCAGAACAAAGGTGAATAAATCATTAAGGAAATAGGAATTTCGCTTACTTATCGATCAAATTCAATTGTGACTTGGACGTCTTTAATATTAATTACCTCAAGTAATAATTCTTTTATTGTCCGAGCTGACTTCAATGCAACCTCTTTCTTATTCCAAACACCTTTGTAGATTTCACTAAATCCCCCCTTGGCAATTTTCTCAATATTAGTAAACTCTTCGAAATGTATTCTCTTAATTCCAGGTGTAGATCGAATAAACTTTTCGATTTCATAATTTGGTTCGATGTCTATAATAGTTTCTGCCATATATTTATGTTCATTGTTTGTGGTTTCTTTAATTTGCACAGCTTTATAATCATCCTTTTCAATTTTTTTCGAATCATCTAAAGCTAAAGGAAGCGGAGTGGTTGTCCATTTTATTTTTTCAAGTTGCTTGTTTACTTCGTCAATATTTGGACGATTTGTTGGTACATCATCCCAGCATGCCTGATAAAGGATAACGTATTGCTCTGGAGTTCCTAAAATTCTTTTTTCTTTTTCTGATGAAGTACATAAAGCATACCCGCATGGGTTTTTAGTAGGAGCACGACCGCTGGAAATAACCCAAAATAATACTCCAATGCTAAATATATCTGATTTTTCATTTCTTCTAAAATTTTCCATATCTCTTAGAAATGCTGGATCCATGTAACTTATCACGCCAAAATCAGTCCTCGAGTGAGATTGATCATTTGAAAGTTTTGAATAGCCTAAATCTGAAATTTTGATTTTTCCATTATGAACGAGAATATTATTATGATTCTTTTATATTAACAAACGGTTCAAATTAGTATTTATGAAACCAAATTTAATATTCTAATAAAAATATATAAGCTTTCTTACCAAATCCCGATGAATAATGCCTGCGTTATGTATACACTTTACTCCACTAGCGAGCTGTTTTGCCAAATTTAATTTATCATTGCCACTCAAGTTTTTATACTTAGTGTCCAAATATTCTTTGAGAGTTCCGTCGTTAGCATATTTCAAAACAAGCATGTATTTCTCGGAACTCGGATCTAAAGAGTATTTTCGTTAATTCATTAATTAGAGACTTTAGGAAGGATAAATAAAAAGTTAATATATTTTACCTTGAGTAATTCCATAAAATCGAATAATATTTTTATTATGAGCAAGTTTAATAAGGACCTTCATCTATAGAATAAAGCATGTTTCATTAGACTTGAATTTAGATATTTCGTTTCATAAATAAATGGTACCTCTTTAATAAATTGTTCATCTGTTTCTTCTTTTATATAAAGGCATTTTAAAGCAACAGTCAAATTTCCATCATCTTTTAGCACGGCTTTGTAGACTTCACCGAATGCGCCCTTTCCAATTGCTTTTTTATCAGAAAATTCATTAAAAACAAAAAATTTTATTTGTTCTCCTGATTTAACGTATTTCAGCCAGTTAATTGCTGTATACGAAGAAGAAGTTGATGACATTTTTTGTTTCGTTGCCGTGAAAAACGTTGGTTATATTTATTTGTGCGTTTAAATATGAATTTAGTCATACATGTATGCAGCGGTGGTGAAAAGCAAAGATGCATGTGCAGTAGGCACCAAAAGTAACGCAAGTAAATACATGTACATTGTATATCCATTTTTGTTATTGTTGACCCTATTGTACCAGATGGCCTTCTTTGACAAGAATAAAATAGTGATTTTTATTCAAATTATGAGTGTCAAGCAAAGCTGCAAGAAAAATGTGACGTAACCTGGTAATAGTATAATGATCTCTTGCCAACTAAAAAAGGGACAGGAAAAATGCAAATTTACCACTGTCTGAGAGACTATGAGCTCTAAATCTGCGCAAAAACTTACCTGAAGATTCTTTAAGGTAATTTGGTCCTTTTTATAATAATCTGTTCATTAATTTGAAGTTTCAAAAAAATAACACTTGATTTACAATGAAAAAAAGACATAAAATAGAATCAAATAGAGAAAATCAATGAATATCGTATCCTTCTGATAGAAATGTCTGTAAGTCATTAGAGAACAATATTCAAAATGCAAAAGCTTCCCAAGGATCATGAAAAAGGTCAAGACTACGCTGAATGAAATTCAATGTGTTGGTTTTTGAGAGATTGTAGGCTCAATGCCTTGAGAAATCAAAACGATATTATAGCCATATGAAGAGAAATAACGTATTAGATAATGATAAAAAAAATATTGTATATAAGATAGAAATAAATAAATTGGAAATTTTATTTTTTAAGAAAATCGGGCGTTGCTTTTTTGGTGCCTACTGTACATGTATGCCGTTTTTTATTGTATGTGGACGCGTGTGCTAAAAAAACGATATGCATTAACGTTCCAAAAACATGAATTAAAAAAAGCTTATCGTTATTAACATGTAGATGGTGTTTTGAGAACCACATACGTAATTCATCTATAAACGCATTTATAAACGCATTTATAAAGTGAATTCGAATACTCATCAAATGAATTTATGAATTTGAATGGATAAAGGTGATAAAAAGAATGTCAAAAATTATCGATGGAATATGTTCAAAGTAATACATGTAGTATCGAAAAGAAAAAATTTGTGCATCGTGACTTTCAACTTGGCATTCCAACAAACAAATATGGAATTAGCTTGGGGAGAAAATATTATATATTATTAATGTTCTAGAAATAATTTATGAAACGAGCTTGTGCTAGTGACCCTGGAAATAGCCTTAGATATTGATGCCGATTTTGGTCTTACCGACTCAATAGACATAAAAAGTCAAGCAATTTACGGAATACTTCCTTATATGAGCCCAGAAATACTGAATGGAAAGTCATACACTAAAGCTGCAGATATTTATAACATTGGGGGTTATGTACGAGATTGTAACGGGTGAATCGCCATTCGATAAGCGAAATAATGATAAAGATCTAATATGCGACATTATAAAGAGTACACCTACAATACCAAATAATGTTCCTGGATGGAGAATATTTATTATTAAAAATGTTGGAATCCTATTCCAGAAAGCAGAGCAACTATTTCGGAACTTAAAAAAAACTAGAAAAAGCATTCCTTCAAAAAACATCGAATCCACCCAAATGCAGTTTACACAAGTCGAATCTTTACTTCAAATCAATATCAATCCCAAGATCTAAATATATCAAATATTTAGGTTCTGCAGGTGTTCGTTTGTATGTTCCAAATGAAGGTAAGATCACATTTTATAATATTTTCTTTAACTCATTAGTTTCATAATTTTCTTTACTGATAAAAACATTTTGATATTATATAACACAAGGAATCTAAGGTAATATTAAGTTAGTTGATTTCGAACCAAAAGTGGTTTCAATTTCTTAGTTGTTTACGCGTATATTCATTATTTTATTCACAAATTATGTTTACATGTACTGTATATCAAATGAATGAAGTAATTCATCCAATAAGAGTGCGCAAATTTTTTCAAACTGATGCATAAATCTATTAATTAAAAATGCAATTTTACATATAATGTTATTATTTCACTGCTCTTATCCTGAGTCTAATCGGACGTAATCCAAATTAGAAAACCTGACCGGATGGTTATGATCACAACCCGAATATCCGACTCATCATTGATATTATAAACTACATGTTTAAAAAATGCATAGATATACTGTACATTATTAAAAAAAAGTATACGAGTAAGTACAAAAGAATTGAAATAACTTTTGTTTTGCCGTGATTAAATCGTAATGTATTGTCGGATTTTGGGGATCGGGATTTGGGAAACTGGCACTTTAGGAATGTCGGGATGTTGGGAAGTCAGGAATTTGGGCGTTCAGGATTTTAGTATTTCGAGAATCTGGTAAGTCGGGATTTTGGAGTAGATTCGTTCCCGCACTATATATTAATATCGATACATTTCTTTTTTAAAAAATGCATTTATTACTGTACGTAAATTTGTCGAGACGTTATATGAGATTCGCGTTATGTCGGTGTGCAAATGGACGTTATTTTAAAACCATGTGTGCTAGTTTAAAGGATTCGATTTTCGAATAATGCCATGATCGTTATTTCGCGTAAATACGGTAAAATTATTTTTTAAAATAAAATTTGTAAAGAACATTTTTAAGACTCTTTCCTAGGAAAATTTTGAGTAATAAGCAATTTTTTGCAAATTTGTTTTGTTTTAATTCGATGACTATAAAAAATTATCATACCGTATTTTCGCGAAATAACGCGCATGAACGCTATTTCACAAAATATGGTATGGCATGGTGTAAGTAGTCTAACTTAACAATTTTAAAATGTTATTACTCAACGTAAAAAAAATTTGATCGATAACTTTGTTCTTTACAAAGTTATCGGTCAAATTTTGCTTCTATGTTGAGTAGTAGCATTTTTTAAAATTGAAACACATTGTTAAGACTACTTACATCATATTTGATTGATCACTAAAAATAGTATTTAGAAATGTCTTTCTTTTTTATTCCATTTGAAAATTTTAATTCCGCAGATCGTGACCACGTGTAGATGATACAGTAAATACAACAATTGTGCATCAAATTAATGTGCTCTGTTCCCATGTAAAAATATTCCTTGCAAATTGTATATTATTTTATAATATTTATTTCTTTTAAAGCGAGATGGTTACAATTAGATTCATTCAATTAAAAATGTAATGAATCTAAAAATATCATTTAATAAATAATTTCTTAATATAATTCAGAAAATCCGAAATCGTGAAGCATCATACAATTAGAAGACGGCGAATTAATATGTAAATGCTTCAAGTTGAATTATATTTTATTATTTTTCAAATGATATCACGTGCGCTTGTTAAAAGATATTTTAAAAACTGATTTATTATAAATCGATAGATTATAATGTTTGATTCACAACATTAATATCGTGTAAATACGTCTGCCCAGTATCGTTATTATCTGGATCCTATGCATCTGGCGTCGATCACCCGAACCAACACCGTGAGATTTTTCAGTTTAAGGAAGTCATATGATTTTCGGTTTGATGAAAAAAAATTTTTTTGATTTTTTACTTGGTAGTTAAATTTTAAAAATGTCTGCTAGGGTCTATATGTCTCTTTTTTTAAATCTATGAATTGTCATACTGCAAATTTCGCAGTAACTCATTTTTGTTAGCTTCAAAATGTGCCACATGATCGACACAATCTGGCAAAACCGAGCAAACATCATGATCCTGGTTATTTAATTAACATGTACAGTACATGCAGTCTATTGATTATCAAAAAAAAAATTATTTATTTCTGAATTCAAAAAATGGAGGTTGACTTGATCTTTCAATTATTACCGGTTGAAATACGCCAAGAAATATTTAAAAATCTCAACAAAGCGTCACTATTCAAATGTCTACTTGTCAATCGGCAATGGTGTCGCGAAGTTGTGTCTATTCTTTGGGAAAAACCATTAGCAATAGAAAAACAAGAATTTAGATATCAAAATTGTTTTAATCGAAGAAATATATTATCCGCCGATACACTGGTAGAAAATGCACGATTGACGAAAATTATAAATGTGTACGTCGGCCTATTCACTAAAGAAACATGGAAATCTCTAAATAAAAATGAAATCAGCCGACCACGTACCATACGAGCCCCAACATTTAATTATGCTTCTTTCTTAAGACACTATGAGCCAAATGCAATTCCAATAGCAGCAGGTGCATGGTTAAAACAAAAAATTGATCCTCCGACGAATAAACAACAGCAAAAACGTAACGCATTGTCTAACGCAGTGTGTCAACTATTTCTCACGGAAGCGAAGTTTATACAGTCATTCTATTATAATTGGAATGAAGATGTTGAAATTTGTAGTCCGGTTCCTCGCGAATGTCAATCTCATTTGCCCTTTAACAGACTCAAGGAATTGAAAATATCTGGAATAACAAGTGCAAAAGCGCTTCAAAATTTCTTTGAGAATCTGACCGGCGTTTCTCATGCAATTCGTAGAATTTCCATTAATTCAACCGATAATTTCGCATATATTGACATTAATGACAATCAATTAAAGAGCACAATGTTGACTCAATATGAACTCGAATGGCTAGAATTGAATAGTTCGTCTTACAATATTGTCAAATCTATCTGTAGTGGCCTCCAATATTCATCTCGCACATTTAGAGCCATCAAATTTTACAAGATTAGCTTTGCTCCATTCCGATCTAAGTCGATAATTAAAGGTTTACGTTCTTGTGTGAATCTTCTCTGCCTGGATTTTCATGACTGCCTTGGAATCGAGCAAAATGCGTGGATAGAAACAGCAAAATTTTTTACGAAATTGGAATTTTTAGCTATTGTAGGAGCATCCGGATCATATGAACGCATACCACTAGCATTCATCAAGCAAATAGTCGAAACAAGTGGAGATAATCTCCAGTATCTTTTAATCAAAGAAAATCGAAACTTTTGTTATATTATCGACGGAACTATTGCTGAGGAATTATTAACATTTATACATATGCACTCTCAGAATTTACGAGCTCTAAGTTTGAGCGGATTAAACTTGAAACAACTTCCCTCCTTGCAAGAACCTTGCCCGAAACTCGAGCATATTGATCTCGATATCTTAAAGATAAACGAAGATTTGACTAGCTTAGCGCAATTTCCACCACAAATCAGTTCTCTTGGAATTTGTGGTAGTGCGTTCTATTTTTACGGATTCAATACCCACTTTCTGAAGTCTATTCGTGGTCACATAAAATATATTTCTATCGATTGCGAGGGTATTGATGCATCTGGAATCGAACACTATGGGTTCAAGTTTAATAAAAAATCATTTTATGATAGTGAGTACTCATGTTACATTTATTTGCACTTTTATTAAAAGTTTTCTATTGTTAACGATTTTTTGCTTAACTTTACAGGAATACGTCCAAGTTATTTTCCGCAATTTTAGATCTTGAAATATTTTCCTCATAAAAAATCACTATTTTTACTGTGGGTTTTAAATAGCTTTATTTATACAAATAATATAGCGCGTCATAAAATGCACTCTAGAAAATTTAAACCTCAATTTTTTCCTAAAAGGTGACTATCGTTGGTGGCTTGAGGAACGCTACATGATGCAAAAAACATTATACATGTACTAAGGCTTTATTAACCAATCCGATTCAAAGCATGTTCATGTGTTAGCATGTTCTGATGCGTAATAAATAAATTAACCTTTTCGACAAAGAGATTCTATCAAAACATCATGAGGGATTTTCGACAAATGGAAACTCAAAAAGATGAAAAAAGCATTTGAATGGTATTTGAAAAGTGGAAATGCCAGAGAAAAAACGTTATTTTTATGAAAATGGCAAGGGAACACAAAAGAGGAGAAAAAAGCATTAGCATGGTATTTGAAATCAGCTAAAAATGGAAATGTTGGAGGACAATGTTGGTATTATCGAAATGGCATAGGAACTTAAAATACTTTTAATACGTATTTTTGCACAAAGTAATTTAAAAGAAAATTTTAATTTTCAATATATTTTATTAATAAATTTAGCCACTGAGTTATTTACTTTTTGTTGCCATTGTATAATAGTATTTAATTACATTTAAAAATTAAAATATATTTCAAAAATAAAATGTTATTTTTATTAATAATTATTATATAAGTTTATTATATAAATTCAAAAAAATATTTATATGCTTACCTCGAACATATTTTTTATCACGATCACTAATAAACAAAATATCATTACCATTGTCTTGATTAGAGATGGGCAAATGCGCGCATAGTACATCACTATGCGTACTATGCGCATAGTATATACACGCATAATGATCTACATGTATGGTGTGAACGGCCTAAAGCCATCAAGTATTTTAAACTGCAAAGACTCTACATATAAATATGTAATCACAAAAATAAATGCATTGCTAGATAACCTTGGATAAGATCTATAAAACAATGCATTTTTTTTATAAAATATATTAGTAATTTATTGAGTAGTTAGAATTTTTCTTCAATCACTTCTAATAGAATCTAATATAAAATTAGAGAAATTTTCAGCGCTGGAGATTTTTTTCTGATTGGACAGAGCTCACATATTATCACGTGAATAAGATGATTGATTTTTATTATAATGAACAAGAAGCATGCTTGATGATATCATTGATTTATTTAAAAATCATTGATTTATTTAAAAATCATTAACCATTTTTTATTTAAAGAGACATTAAACTTCTCAAACTCTTCTTTGCTAAACCAATCAAATAGCCAAACTAGCTTGATTATTTCATATGGCCAAACTCTTCCAAAACACTATCAGGAACTCTATGATGTGATCTATACTTTTTCATGGCAAAGATAGCAGCTTTACCTGAAAGATCTTGTTCATAAGTGCTCATATATTGAGCAGATCAATGTGCATAACAATGAATCTTGACCAGGATAACTGATTCTAATATCCATGAAATAATTTCTTGAGACTCTTGAAAGAGTAATCACAATGCAGATGTGAATACTGCTTTGCCTTCCCTCAAAATGATTCAATAAAATTGAGCTTGTAATAAAACTTTGAGTAAAAAATATATATATAGCCAGCTACTTCAATAACCTCCTGCAGATGGTTCTATTGAGATGCAAAATCAGACTGTTGATCAAGAATACCAGTTGCATAACATTATGATTTCATTAGATCAAAAGCATATAATTTATAAGCATCATATTTCTTCATCAAATCTTCCATCCACAAGCCATATTCTTTGAGAATTTATTAGATACTCTTTGATTTGATTCTATCAGCAGCATCAATAAATATCAGAACATGACAAGAATCATTAGGCATCTTGCCATCATGAAGAAGTAGTTATTTGTCATCATCCTTCAAAATTTATCTGTGAAATGACCAGGACATCATCAGCATATACACTGTGATTATAACTATTATCAAACATGAAGAATGCAACTTTACCAGATGTATTTTCTTAAAAATCAGAATAGCTCTGTCAACTACTTGTTTTATAAGATCTTGATTTGTTTATTAGCCATCTCAATTAGAATCTAGATGTATAATAACACAGGTCTCAGTATGCAAAAGCTGATTATTATTAGGAAGCAAGTCATTTACAGCTTGGTTCTCTGTTGAAAGACAAAGATATCTAATTGATTCACAAATAAAATCACTCACATAGATACTAAGGTCTTGTAATTTGTGTTGAAACTAGTTTTCTTTTGCAGAATTCCAGGTCTTGATGATATCATCATTGGCATAAAAAATCAATTTGTTATGAATAACCAGAATGAGCTCAAGAATATTGGGTGGAAGTATTGGTGAGTTAATTTGATTTATATTCTCTTTCTTTTATACTGTAATCTGAGACTGTAAATTCACTATTTGTTCTAAGAATTTATTTTGATAAGCTACTATATCATCATGCTCATGGCCATTAAAGTAAATATTTTTTGAATGATTCTTATAATTCCAGCCAAGTTGATATAGTCACTCCTGAGCTATTATTTTACCAATCTTTCTTTTTGTCTTGATCCCAAGATCAGATAGAGCCTCATCCTAACAAACTTGATGAATTCATAAATGATTGCTATGAACTTATTTACATGCAAATATTTGATGATACATATCTTAAAAACTTTATCAGACAGAAATAATATAGTTTTTGAGTGACAGCCATGATGTAATATAAGAATTTCATCTTTACTTGACCATTAATTAGTCTATAAACAAATAACCTACCCATATCATGAATCCTGATTAACACTATGAGCAAGAAGATTACTAACTAATAGTTTAGAGAATCCTTGATCTTGGATGAGGTGAAGAAATTAGCTCACTATATCAAGCTGCATATCAAACTTTTTCTTTAGCAGAACATCAAGAGATATCAAAATAAACGTATTCTTATCATCACTAGAATTAATTGTCTTCTCAAACAGAAGCTCATCATTACTAGAATTAACTGTCTTCTCAAACAGAAGCTCGTCATCACTGAGGTTAGCTATCTTGATAGGAAACTAGTTGATAATTTTGTTGGAATCAAAAGCTGTCTTTCTTAAGATCATTCTTTTATTATGCAATATTGATTTAGCAAAACCTTTGTAAACTGGCTTTCATTTCTTTATTATTTATATGTCTGATTATTTTGCATTCTTGATGAGATCCTCTAGCACACTTTATTTTAATTCTCCTAACTCTTCTATGAATTAGCCATTATCTAAAGGCTTATTTTTACTTTCTATTCAAATAGTATCATTACTTGATTTATCAGCATCCAATACTTTCTTTTTCCATTTTGACTTGATATTATTCTAGTACTTTTTGATAGCCGTTAAGCAGTGTCTAGCATATTTATTTTGTTTAGATATAAAAAAAAGAAAATGCATCTTAAATAGCTTAAGAGGGATTAATAATATAGCAAAAAAGGCTTATATCATAGAAAAGAAAGATAATAACATAGAGAAGAGAGATTATTTATTATTTTATAATTATGTAGTGAAGAAAACATTATTTCTTAAACAAGCCTTTTTATATAACAAAAGAGAAAAATAACTTATCTTACAAGTCTTTAATATGAATTTCCTAAATAATTTTTTAAGAGCTCAAAATTACTTCTGATATATTTTCTGATGTGATATATCTATCATGTAATTATATTATAATACATATATTCCAAATTTCAGCAGTGGTGTAGTACTTGATATCTTTAGGCCATTCATACCATACATATATAGTAATTAAAATATGTGATGTGAATTCATAAAACTAATAATAATTTTATTTTCTATAACTATTATATATATTTATCAATAATTATCACTATTACTTGATATTTCTAATATATCATCACTATTATATAATATATTAAATTATTTATTATCATTACCATCCTGATATTCACTTTCATTATTATCCTGATATTTGTTTTCATCACTTTCATTACCAGTATAATATTGATTGATTCTTATTTTATTATTAATACTTTTTTTGATAATTTTTTTTGATTATCTGAAGGAGTTTGTAATTTATAATTACTATAAAAACATGCTTACTACTTAATCAATTTCTTTTTTTGTTATGAAATATTTGCAAAAGCTGACCAGTTATATTCAGAAGCTATAGATGATATTGAAACTATTAAGATATATTGTGCTAACTGTGTTAATTCAGGCATTACTTATGCAAAATTCATAATCTACTAAGTAATTAGATCAATATTATCAATACATTTTCATGTTAATATATTACTGAAAAGATCTGATTTTGCTTTGTATTGTATAAGTTAACTTCTAGACAAATTGGCATTGAGTGAACTTGTATTAGTAATTTCTGAATTTTTAAAACTCATATCAAAAAATGATTATTTAATTTCAATTGAAATATTTGAATATACATACAGATATAACTTACATTAAATTACTAAATTATTGCATTAATATTTAGAATTTTTATATTATTTATATTCTGTATATTGTGGTTGAAATCCAGCAATATGATCAATTTGATTAAATGTTTCCATATAGAACTTTAATAATAAAGATGCAGATATTTATGATTATTATTTATATATATATTTTGTATTAGTATAAATACATTTGTTTATCACAAATGTCTTAATTAGTAATAATTTATAAACTTAACCATATGTATAATTATGTATAGATATTTACAATATTGATTAGTAACTATACGTATTATATATATATATGTGTATATATATATATATATACATAATTTATATAGACATATTTCTAGTCTTAATACAATAATAAAATTTTTTATTTTTATTCTTTTAACAAAATTTATATATTTATTTATCTTATATATAATCTTTAAACTTTAGTTTTTAGTAATATATTTTTGTAAATAATATGCAAAGATATAATTTTGAATTTTAATTTAAATTAAAGCTTAATATATCATTATTTTTTCATGAAAATACAGTAAAATTTAAAGAAAAATACTTATATTGTTATAGTCTTTTATCAAAATATTACAAAATTATAATCAAATTTTTTTTGAATATTATATTACATAAAATTAATTATATAATGAGTAATATATAAAAAATTATCATTTTTTATTGTAGGAAAAATCTATAGTTACTATGTATAAACTTTGCAATTTGCTGGCAATCTAATATCAATTATTCCAGAATGTAATTTTTCTCATAATATAAACAAGATTTAAATATAAATACTTTTTGTAAAAGTATCTGATCACTTTAAACCTGGAAAAAAATACACAAACTTCAACTATTAATTTCTTAATAATTTATAAACAAATATTATAAAAAATTTATATAATTTAGTTAGAAAAATATGAAATTTATTAATATCTAGTTGGCTATCTAATACAGCTTGAATCTTTTTTAACAAATTTTAACTGAATTTATTAAAACTTCAGATTTAATTTATTCTATTCTTTCATCAAAACTATTATTAATTCTATAATATTTTTTGGATAAGATTTATATTTCTAACTTTTTCTTTCCAAAAATATCTTATAAATATTTAATTAGATTAAGTTCTAGGTCTAGACTATGAAAAACTTTAATATCAAATTATTCTCTTTTTATTAATTAATTATTCTTGTTCTATTTACTGAAATATTATTATCTTGAAAAATATATTGTTAATTATTTTTTATTATAAAAGAACAAAAAAGCATTTTCAAATATTTCTATTTTTATATATACAAAATTCATTATATTATCTGAAACTTGAATTATAATGTCTGTCAAAAGTATTCCTTCTTATTTTAGATCAATGAGAAGATAAGATAAATAAAAAATCTTTTTTTTATTTAAAAGTTCTGATTTTATATAATAATATTAATATATAATATA
>CAJVPS010002010.1:0-13493 GCA_910591765.1 Ambispora leptoticha | reverse complement strand
AAATGAAAAGTTATCAACTATTAGGCAGAAATTTACTGCGTATAAGTTATTAAAACATAACATATATGCGTTTATTTTGGCAAGGTCTCACATGATAGAAGAAAAACATGACTCGGGTAAAAAAACCCATATTGCTTTATGAAATTGGCAAATTTTATCATTCTATACTTCGTGTTTCGTTATCAGAATGGTGTAATGCATACATGTACATGTACATGACATACAATATGAAATTTATCGTTATTTCTGTAATAAGAAAATCGGAATGGGCATTTGTCATCATCTTATTTTCTACATGTATCACGATCACTATATTTTTCTTTAATTGGTACTGGGTCATTTGGCATGGTAAAATACATTCGATTAACTTGTTTTAATGATGATCGCATCATGTGAGAAAGTCTGTAGTTTGAACCCGATGATAATCAAGTGATTCCGCCGCGTGCCCCGTCATGCAGACGTGGGGACAGAATGAATGAATTAGTCAGTTGATCAAGTTCCCATTTTCAGTTATCTACATGTATATCTGTTTCCCACCACCCAAAAAAGATTTTTCAAGAGATGTCTCAATATCTCATTTATTCAAATGACACCAAGGTAATTTTTTTGTTTGATTGATGTGTTTTGATGGCGTGTGTTTATTTTCTTGTGTCATTTTAATAACTACGTGTGCATATACTAAACTCACTTGCATAATGCGCTGCGTAAAACCTAATGCAACGCAGTTCTCTTTCCCAAATTTATAAATTGTTATATTGAAAGTGTGAAAAGAATGCTAGTGGAATTTAGGAATTTGTATCATTTCTTTTCAATGCTGTATTGGTAATTACTGTAGGTGAATGATTCAACAAAAAAAAAATATATAGGAACCGTACTAAAAAATCAAGAAAAAAAATGAACTAAAAGAAGGATAAACAAGCATAGAAAACAGTAATAGCTCTATTTGTTTCTGCAAAAATTATTGTTCTATCACACTCAAGTATGCGTTATGATTCACTTACTTTGGACGATAAGCCCAAAATTTTATGGGTACTATCAAAAAAGGAAAAGTTTCATATCTATTCCCAATATAGAAATTCATTTACAGATTTTTCCTCCGAAGAGTTACTGATAATTTTTTAGTCTGGGACCCCGAAAAAGTATATAAATAACTCGGGCCGTCGCCATTTGTTTGTTTTCACTTCATAAAACTTTGGAGTTTGATTTGGTTCTTTAGATCACTCATAAAAAATATACGAGTCATATATATAAAATAAAAAATAAAAAATAAAAATGGCAGCCACACCAAACCTAAAGATAAACACCACAAACCTGTCACTAGACTCCGATTATTATCCAAATTATACATCACCCACACATTCTATTTACTTATCAGAAAGACAACAAAAACAGCAACAAAAACGACGCAGAACACGTGCTCAAAAACATTTACGAAAACCACAGGCATTTGATGCTTATTTAAAACGTGGTCGTTCAGATTCAATCTCTTCTGTTTCGTCATTTGATACGGAAGATTTATATCAAAGTAATAATTATTATCAACATAATTGCAAAAATGATCAAAATAATACGATCTCGCCACTAGAACGACCGCAATCTCCGATTAATGTTTCAGAATTCTTACGACGCGTTTCGGCGGTAATTCGATTTTCGAATTTAATGGATGTAGTCTTTGCTGATGATAGTAATTCAGAAATTGCATCTGCGAGTTGCTCTAGCGATAATTCTGAGGATGAATGGGATAGTGAAACTGACGACAACGAAGAATTCATGTTTATGAGTTCAGCTTCACGATCGCGACGATCGAACATTATCTCTTAAAAAAACTTTTTGCTTTTATACAAACATTTTTATTTTTATACAAACATTTTATTTTTTTCGTATAAACATTTTTGGTATTGGATTACCAACTCAAAAAATTATTTTGTTCTTTGATAGAACAAATATTTCCCATTTTTTATTTATTTTCCCCGGTGACAATAAATAATATAAAATTGCTGTGTTTTATTAATCTCTCAGTTACATATTTTAACTTCAACATCTCACAAGATAAACCTCGTCTTCCTTACCATTTAAGCTATTGAATTAAATCATACATGCTCTAAGATTCATTCCATTTCTCAAAAATTAAGATTTTTTACTACAAATCAATGCTGTCACTTTTTATTATAAGCCCAATTTCTCCAAGTCTAATGGTCCAATTGAAAGCCCGATTTGTTTTTTCTTTGTATATTAGCTGTGTGCATGTGAGCCACACATGCATTTCTCTGTTTATATGTACACAAATTATATTACTGTACAGACAAGGTTTATTTTATCATAGATTCATTATTATATATTGTTGGTAGGGTTTTTAAAAGAATATAGCAACTTTTATTATTTTTTAGAGCGATTATTATTTTATATCGAGTAACTTGCGTTCTTCTGGTTTTTAAATAGCATTTATATGCATGTATTTCAAATATGCAAAAAGAAAGTATATTTATCGAATAAAAATGCATTATATAAAATGAAAATTGTTAAAAGCTCATCATGGACTAGAATTAAATTAGTGTTAGTTTGTTTACCGCTGGTGGTCGTCCCGGCGAGCTTTACAACACTCAAAAGAATTCATTACTAAAAGAAAAAATGCAACAACTATTTCGAAAAATTTACAGCCTCTGGGAAGCAAAGTTAATAAAATTATATTATAAAATCATGACCCTGATCATATATGCCAAATTGGAGGTGCTGGCTTTCCAAAACGCGCGCAGCGCCGATCCATAGACTGAAACATGGTATTCCTTCACATGGGCCATTGACCTATCATTTTCATCGTATCTCCATAAACATTTCATAATCATGGGAAACTATGATACCGCCTCCGGCGGACCCGCGCCATTATTAAGCCAGCAAATTCCACTGTTTTTGCAGATCATTATAAATGCCCATTTTCATCCGTATCATTTTTGAATACACAAGACTTGACCGAAATTCCTAAACTGGTCCAGGCGCGTGCCCCCCCCCCCCCCGAATGCTAAGAGAAGAGCGTCCACCCCCATATACAACAACCGTGATTCTATTAAGAATCTAGAAATTTATTTGTAGACTCTTTCATCAATAACTATTAAGATAATGTAACGATTGATGGATACCATTGTTGATGTCTAGACTTGCCAACATTGATTCCACTTGTCATCAAACTATAACTAAATCTTCTTCTATGTGTATTGTCATCAGACCCACATGATAACTTTCTTAATTTTAAACATTCTTTGTTAGTTAATCCCTCGCAGAGTAATGAAAATAAACAATATGATCATAAAAATTATAAAAAATTGCAATTGGCATTTTTTTGATTCAGTACTAATCATTCTATTTTAGAAGCTCTTGAAGATTTTCTTCATATAACTGTCAGTTCAAATAGGGAAAAAATCCCTGATGTAATATAATTCATGAGTGTGTAAAATTGCATTATTATATTGTTTTTCTTAAAATGTCTATAAAATATAATTCCATCAAGAATTTTTGCAGCACTATCATTCAATAATTGAATTATATGCTTTTATTGATACATAATTAAATGGATTTTTTTATTTTTAATACTTGAATAGTAATATAAATAATACAAATTGATTTTAATATTTTAGCTAATATTTCTCAAAGTAATTATAATATTACAAAACAACTATTACATATTTCATGATAATATTACTTGAATAGATTTGATTTAATATAATATATTTTGAATTTTTATAAATTTGATTGTTTTTATTGATCTCTTCCCATATTTTTCATAAAGACTAAGTTAGAATTGAAAATAAAGTGCTTTATTTTATATTAAATTATATAATTCACTTCAGAGCTGCTATAGAGTTGGTTATATATTTTAATATAAACTAAAGTATTCCATTAACAATTCTAAACTGAGTGTATAAAAATTAATAGTTCAGATATTGAAATAATTTATCATATAAAAATTATTATTATAATAATCATTTTAAAATAAAAAAGATAATTAAGATAAAAAATTATCTTGAAAAAAGATTTCAAAATAAATAATATATTTTAAATAAATATTATTATTATTAATATAAAAATTATTATGGACTGGTACAAAAAGATTGGTATATCAATATAAAATTAATAATTATTTTTAATAAAAATCATTCAAATTTTAACTAATCTTTATAATTTTTTTATATTAAATAAAGAATAATCTAAATTAACTTTTTATACTATTTTAATTATTCTATTATACTTTAATTTAACTTTACTAAAAAACTAAAATAAAATTATTATTTTAAAAAAAAATATTTTAAATATTATTACTATCAATTTGCAAGATTAAAACTTTAAACTATATAAGTAAATTATCCTAAATTTGATAAATATATTATTATTATAGTTATATAAAATTCTTTAATTTCATAATCTTTTTTTGATTATGTGAAATTTTATTTTTCTATAATTTTATAATTTATGTACTTAATAAAATAATATAGTTAAAGTTTATTTTTAATTTTTGATAAAATAATAAAATATTAATATTTGTAATATTAATAAAATATTAATATTTTTAATATCAATATTTTAGATATCAATATTTATAATATTAATAAAATATTAATTTTTTGAATATTAGCAAAATATTAATATTTTAGATATCAACATTTTAATTACTAATATTTTAGGATATAAATTATAGCTCTTTATAATAATAATATATATATTTAGATAGTATTAACTAATAATAATATAATAATTTATATATCTAAAAAATATATAAAAGAATCTCCTATTCCAACTTGAAATAAATAGTTTTAAATTAAATTATTTGAAAAATATAATTAAAAAGCTTATTATTTTAATAATGATAATAATCTTCTTAAAAGATTTCTTTTCTAATTATACTAGTACTCTTTCTCTTAATTGGTTTTATTTCTTTAATCATACAAAGTTAATTTTTACTTAAATTATAATATTATATTAATTTTTAATTTTTAATATTATTTTAAGAGAAGAAAATTTCTATTATAAATAAGTTATTCTTTTATTTATTATATTATTTTTGAAAATAAAAGATCTTTACTATAAATAAACTATATTTTTTTAGTTATTTAGTTTTTTATTTATCTTAATTTTATTTTTTTTTGGTCATAATCTTCTTTAATTATAAATAGTTTTACTATTTAATTACTTAAGTCTTGAATTATATTAATTATTAATAGCTTTACTAATTGATTTTTATAATTTTCTTGATTTATATTTTCTTTTATTATTTATTTATTTCTTTATTAAAATAATATCTGTATATAAAAACTTTGTTGGATTATCTTTCTTTTAGATTCTTTTAGTTTAGATCTTTATTTTATGCTATCTGTATAGCAAATTAGTTTTGTATTATATTTTAAGAAGATCAATTTCATTCTGGATACATAAATAATCATTATGTATTTAATATATCTAGATTTAGCATATTATTACTCAGATAATTACTATATATATTATAATTATTAATTTAGATTATTAATATTTTTAATTACATTTATTATTAATATTTCTTTATAATTTTATTTGTTCTTCTTATTATTATATTTATATTATTATTAATTATTAAATTATAATTAGTTGTCCTCTAGAGATGCAAATTAAGTTAATTAATTCTATTCAACCATATTATAGATTTATTATTAATTTATTTGCATTTCATATTCATTTCTTTTCATTATAAATATAATCTCTCTGTTTTATAAATTATTTTTCAAATCTAAATACTTTTAGATAATAAAAATAATCATAAGTTATAAAATTAAAATTATTTATATTATATTTTATCTTGTTTATAACTATTAACAAAATAATCTTACAACTTAATAGTAGCAGATATGATTATTACAAATATTATCTTCTAATATCTTATATACTCATATATCATATATTATACATATATATATATAACTTAGTTTTTAAATTATTAAAATTTAATAAAGATAAATATAGAATAATTCATATAATTTATATAGAATATAACTGAATTAATCAAGATAATTAAAGAAGATGATCTCTCTAATTCCAAGTCTTCATCTTGTCTTTTAGTTAAACTACTTATATATTCTGGAGAGCCAAATGAAAATATCTTGTTTGAATAATGCAAACTAAAATTATATTTTTGATTCAAGAAATTACAGATAAAAAGATATAAGTATAATATGCTATCATCTCCTTTACTAATGCAGCATTATACTGATATCTCAATAAATACAAGACTAATAATTATGCAACTCCTTTTAAGAATTGAGATAACTTTGTTATAGCACTAGAAATACTTTACAAATACAAATTGTATACTAAATAGAAGAAATGTAATATTATATAACAGTATATAAAATATCTTGAATATTTTATATTAGCAAATAATATATTAGTTGATCAAAGAAAAATTACTGTAATTAAAGATTAACCAGTACTAATCAATATATTAAAACTTCACTTTTTTCTAGAATTAGCAAGTTATTATAAAAAATTTGTGAAAGGATTTTTAGCAATAGCATCATCTCTCATAGTACTTCTACATAAAGATAAAAATTATAAATAATCTATAATAATACAATAAGCTTTTGAATAACTAAAATAATATCTCACTTCAGTATCAGTCTTGTTATTATCTAATTCAAAACTACTATTCATAGTTCTTATAGATGCTTTAAATTTTATTATTAGAGCTGTGTTAAGTTAAAATCAAGATAAGAGTAATCAATTAATTGCTTTTGAATCAAGAAAACTTTTACTAGCTAAATAGAACTATTTAGTTCATAAGTGTAAGATTATTTTGTTAATGTTTGTAAACAAGATAAAATGCGATATGAATAAGTTTTAATTTTATAACTTATGATTGTTTTTATTGTTTAAAAGTATTCAGATCTAAATTAATAATATGGGTACACATAGTGATCATCTGAGTAACTGTGTGTTAAATCTAGAAGTATTTAATATATAATGATCATCTGTGTATCCAGAATGAAAATGATCTTCTTAAAAATGTAATATAAAGCTAATCTATTATACAGATAGCGCAAAATGAAGATCTAAACTAAAAGAGATCTAAAGGAAGATAACCCAATCAAAATTGTTACAATAAGAAAGAACTACAGTCAACCCTCTATAAAAGAACCCTCCATAAAGGAACAACCTCTCATAAAGAACATCATTTTATGGGACAGATGCAATTATTAGTAAATTTCCCTTTATAAAAGAACAATTTATAAAGGAACAAGAACATAATTCTGAAGAACACTTATATTACATATATCTCTATATAAGAGCATTACATGCTGATTGGCTAGCAATATTTTATTATTATTATTATATAATCGTTTGGAAAAATTAATCTAACTAGAAATATGATATAATATAAAATAAAATAAAAATAAACAGAATTAAATGTTTTTATACTATTTTCATAATAGAAAGCAAGGTTATTTTGTGCTTCAGAATGTCCAGACTCTGCTAATTTCAAATACTATTTGAATGCTTTTTGTTCATTTTTGATTATTCCTTTTCCATTTTTATAATAGTGAGCAAGGTTATATTGTACTATAGAATTTCCAGCTTCTACTAATTTCAAATATCACTCAAATACTTTTTGTTCATCTTTGATTGTTCCTTTTCCATTTCATAACACAGTAATCTGCACTACTTATATTATTAATCATTAATCATCTGACTCATCACAAAGAGTTTATTGGATATCTATTCTCCTATTCATCTATTTTTTGTAGTTTATTTTTAGTTATTTTATATACAATAATTAATAATAATCATTTTCCAAATAATTTTGAGAGTATGATATAATTCTTTGTTCTCACACTTGTCGATACTATATAAGTGCTACAAGGAAATTAATATGTAATTATTCTTTTATTAATATGTATTTACAAGTGTATACTAGTATAGTGTTTATTAAGAGTATTGGAGTACAAACTGTTTAAATTTTTAGTATCATTTTTTCAGAATTCATGAATTCCATATCAAGATTTCAGATATTGTACCAGATCTATTTATGTTTGATTTACAATGACTCACTAAAGAAATGAAACGCAGAAAAAAAAATGACAAGATTTGAATATCTCACTATTGAAGAATTATCAGAGACCAAAAGAAAGTGGATTTTATTCATTAAAATAATCACAATAACTTAATATAATTTTTATTTTCATCTTTCTTTTGAAATTAAACTAACTTAAATTTCTAATTTTTTTTTAGCATTTCATCCATTATAACCGATTTGGAGGACAATATTTAAAGACAAGTTTCTTCTTAAGGAAATATCAGCTATTGTTAAAAAAATCATATTACATATTGGTAAACTAAGACTACCATTCTATATACTCACCCTTTACCTGTATCATATTATTAATCCTTTCTGATATTGAATTGATCAACTTTTCACAAAAGGCAATTTCAATACTTCTCCAAGTAATTTGTAGCTTTTCTTGCAAATTGGTTTTATTCAAAAGTGGATCAGAAAGATTCTGTAAGCGTTTGTCAATTTTATTCCATAAATTTTTAATTGGATTTAAGTCAGGAGACTGGACGGATCAATCAAGTAAAGTGATATCATTATTTTCGAACTATCGCTTGGCTTTTCCGGATATATGTTTTGGGTCATTATCTTACTGAAATATGAATTCACTATCTTCCAACATTTTTTCATAAATTATATCTAAAAAATTATTATTCAATATATCAATATAGATATTGACGTCCATTTTGCTATCAATTTTTCAGAGTTTACCAACTCCATTAGCAGTTAGACAACCCCAAACCATAATGAAACTGCCACCAAATTTTATAGTTAGAGTAACATGGTGGTCTTTTAATTATTCACCAGGCTTCTTCCAGCACCATTTGCATTCATCTGACCCAAATAATTAGAACTTGCTTTTGTCAAACCAAATTATTTTCCACCAATCATCAGCCATTCAATCTCAGTATTTTTTTGCCCATTTTAGTTAGAGTTTTTTGTATTATTTTTTAAGTAATGGCTTTTTTCACTTAATCTTTACAAATAAATTATTTCTTCTAAACATACGTTATATGCTTTTCACTGAAATTTCAACTTCCAGTTCAGCTTGGAACTCATATTAAACTTGAATGGCAGTAGTGTATTTTTCAGATGATATAGTGATAATTATAATTAATATAACAAAAAAAAAGATTTTTTTGAATCAAAATATTTCATGAAAATTAGGAGATATCCTTTTTATTTTTAATAATTTTGTTCATAATAATATTGTTTTTATATATTAAATTCTTAACAGTCATTATTATTTCCAATCCCAAGATAAATATGTGATTAGTACAAAATATATATTGTATTATTTATGATCATTTTATATAAAAATCAGATAGTCATAGTTATGCTACATAAATATTATATAAAAGATAATTTATTGAGTATTATTTATATATCGTATCATGTTGCAGCTTTTTAGTCAAAAAATTAAAGTGCAAAGATACCATACAACTTCAGAAGAATGGGCACAAATTCTTCTTTCTCTTCAAAACAGATATACTACAAGACAAATAGCAAAGTCAAGAAATATCAATCTCTCAACAGTTTCCTGTATTAGTAAAAGATAGTAGGAATAAAATTCTCTTGAAGATGTAGTAAGGTCTGGTCAATCACCTACCATAAATGAATCAATAAAAAAAAATTGTTAATCTTATTGTCATCCAGAGATGTTTGTTAGTAGAAGAAGCCCAAAAATATATACAAGAAAAAGAGAATATTAATATATCAGTACCTACTATTTATCATATATTATGGAAAAATAGTTTGGTATCAGGAATAAAGAAAAAAACCCTTACCTAAGTAAAGAATATCAAATAAGGTGGTTGAAATTTGCATGAAATCATGAAAATTGAACTATTAAAGATTGGTCAAAGATTATATGATCTAACAAGTCTAAGTTTAAGATTTTCAGTTCTGATGAAAAGCAATATTACTAGAAACATCTGGATGAGTCATTAAAATAATTACATATTAAACCTATGATGAAGTTTGGGGTGGTTCAGTGATGATTTGGAAATGCTTTACATTCTGAGATATTGATAGCTTTTTTGAGATTGATAGGATGATGAATGCTGAATTATGCCAATAGATACTTCATAAGGATCTTATGAATACTATTAGAGATCATGGATTCATTATCAGAAATATCATATTTCAACAAGATAGAGATCCTAAATATATGGCAAATTTGATGAAATAGTAGTTTAGGAATAATAGAGTTAAAGTATTGGATTGATCATCACAATCCCCTGATCTGAATCTCATCAAATATTTATGGAATGAGATTGATCATCATCTTCAGTATCTTTCTAGATAAATTTTGGATAAGAAGGACTTGTAGAACAAGATACAACAGGTTTGACAAGAAATTGACATTGATACCTATATCAATCTGATTCACTCTATACTAAAAAGAGTTTGTGATGTAATAAAGACACAAGATAGCTACACAAGATGGTAGGATAGGCCAAATTCTATATAATATATACTTTTAAATAAAAAAAATTAGTATTTTAGTTTAGTTTTATATATTATATTTGAGTTGTGTTCAAAAAGAAAATAAATAATGTAATAGTACTTATCGAATAAACATATAATTTGTGGGGTAATTGACTTTTGGATCCATATTTAATTTTTACTATCTGAAAATGATACTATTAATAAATAAAATATATCAAGAAAAAAAAGAATATCTCTGAATTTGCATGAAATATTTCGATTTAATGAAAAATATTTTTTTGTTGCATTAATTATGATCATCATTATATTAATCAGATGGTATTCTATTCATAATGATCTGAAAGAATGCGTTAATAACTGGTTTTTGCCTTATCTTCAAAGTTTCTAATTTCTTCTTTATTTTTGCAGATGCGTTAGACTGAAGCTAAGCCCACCTATTTCAATAATATAATTTTTCAGACTGAATATCCTTCTTATTGAAGAGTGTATATTCAGGAGTATTTTTCTAGTGAAATGTGAGGCATTTTGGAATTAAAAAATAGTTAGAATTATTATTTAGAATAAAGAAAAGTATTCTATAGATGTTGTAGTGAAAAAAGAGCTTTTATATTTACTTTATAAGTCTGAACTTTTTTGTCTAAATTGGTCATGTTACATGGAATACTAAAAAAATTATTAGCTTGTAAAGTAAAAGATAAAATATGAATTAAATAATTATGATTATTTTAATGAATAAAATTCACTTTCTTTTGGTCTCTAATAATTCTTCAATAGTGAGATATTCGAATCTCATCATTTTTTTTTCTGCATTCTATTTCTTTAGTGAGTTACTATATATTTGTACATGTAGATTTACCATTATGACAAAAATTCTGGTATTAAAAAATAGCAAAAAAATGTACCATCATTTATGTAGATTAATAATTATTATCCATAATTGGGCATAATAATATCAGATCATTTTTTATTGAAATAACTAATAATTAATATAGTTTTATATATCATTATTTGCATATTTGTCAGATCTTTCATGATTGATTAAAAATTAACAATGCAAGTGATATGTTTTTTTTGCATGCCACTATATGTAACTTTTATTACATTATTTATAATTTCTCATAGGCTATATCCAACTTATGACTCTCTCAATATCAGAACATCCATAAAAAAAACAAAAGCAAGCTACAGTCAATAATTCTCTTCATAAGAAAATATGTCAATACGCAAAAAGCCATCATGATACAAAATATCATGATATTGTCACTTATTTTAATAATAAATATCCAGAACTTAATATTACCCATCCAACTGTTTTGAAGATAGTAAAAGATAGTGCAAAATAGTTGAAGATCGAGACTAATAAAATATCTGTCTGACATAAAGCTGTAAAATTTCCATTACTAGAACAAGCTTTAAGCTATTAGATAGAATAAGTAACTGCAGCTGCTGTTGAATTTAACAAACATTTAATTAAGGAAAAAGAAAAAGAATTCACCAAGCTTCTCGGCATATATAAAAATAAGATACAATTCTCAAATAGATAGATTCAAAAATTTAAAAAAAGAAATCAGCTTCGTGTATATAGGCTTTATGATAAAGCAGATAATATGTTAATTAAACATTTATCAGAAGCATGAAGAAAGCTAAAAGAAATTATTTCATAATTCAATCCTAATAATGTATATAATACTGATGAAATGGGTCTATTTTTTTATATGATACCAAATCAAACACTTGCAAAATGTTAAAATATAGGAAAAAAATTGGTATAGTATACATTATTAAGTTTTATATACATGGGTAATATAATATTTTAATTAATAAATTTTTATAGGATAAATCTCATATTATAATTCTTCTTGCTATAAATTCAACTAGTTCACACAAATTACAATCTCTAGTAATTAGATATGCAAAAAATCCTAGATGTTTTAAAGAAATAAATATTTCAAACCTACTCATTATCTACAAGTTTAATTCTAAAGCATGGATGCGTTCAGATATATGAAAATTATAACTAAGTTATATAAATGAGAGATTCCATATTCAAAATTATCATATACTTTTCTTAGTTGATAATATGACTTCTTATCGAATTAAAACTGGTGAAAATTCACTTTAGTTGACTAATATTTCTTTATATTATCTTTCATCTAATATGATATCATGTCTCCAGCTTATAGATGCGAGTATTATCAAATTATTCAAAGCCAAATACAGACAATTATATTATTAACATGTATTACATCAATTTGAAAGAAATATTGATATTGAACAGTTAAGTATATATTTTACATATTAATATAGTATTATTATATATAATATAATAATATAATCTGATTATATTTTATTTTAGGAATAAGTTAAATATAAAACAAGTAATTGATTATATCACTTAATTATAGTTTGAGATAATACCTATAACAGTGTAAAACTATTGGCAGAAGATAGATATCTATTATAATACTTAAGAATCAGAAATTCAAGAACTCAAGATACCAATAACTACAGAAATACTTGGTAAACTGCCAGTGAATGCACAAATACTTGTTCAAAATCTTGATGATTATATTATTACAATAGATGAACTGATTGCAACTGAAGATGTTCTTAAAGATAATAAAATTGTAAAAATAATTTTGACAGATGCAGAAATTGAAACCGGGATAATTGAAAACTCTAAAAAAGAATTGGAAGAATCTTCTCCAACTTTAGTTACAATCACTGAAGCATATGAAGCATTGTAAAAGGTCATGAGATTTGAAGAGCAATTGGAAGAGGAAAACTCTAATATAGAAAAATTGCAGTTATTTAGGAGAAGATTATATGATTATGAAAAAATGTATGAAAATTCAAAAAAACAGGTATCACTTGACAGATATTTTGTTAATAATACCAATATCTGATTGGTTAATAAATATTATAAAATATTTTGCTATATAATCTTGAATAACTCTATAAGAGAACATCTCTATGA
>CAJVPS010002009.1:0-13494 GCA_910591765.1 Ambispora leptoticha | reverse complement strand
TTATACAGATAGCGCAAAATGAAGATCTAAACTAAAAGAGATCTAAAGGAAGATAACCCAATCAAAATTATTACATTTTCTTTATTACTTTTAATATAGATATTATTAAAAAGATAATATCTTTTCTAGTAATCTTAAAGAAACTTTATAATTATTTGTAATTTATATTATAAATTTTCAAGAAATACTCTTTTTTTTAATATATTAATATTATATAACAGAAAAATTAATTATAATAATTTTTTCTTTATAATTTTTAATCTATTTTTATAATAAATAATATTTTTTTCTTTAATTTTAATGATAATCTAATATTTAACTGATATTATAGATTTTATATTATAATTTAAGTTAATAACTAGATTTAATATAGCTTCTTAGACAGATTTTTAATAACTAGTTATATTTGAAATATAATATGAATAATTTTTATTCTATTAACTATTTATTTTTCTTTTTTCTTTATATAATTAAAATAGATTTTAAAAATAAAAAATAAGATTATATTATAATATTTATAAATAATAATAATATTATTATTAATATTTTATATATAATTATCTTTAATAGTACTTTAAAAATTAATTAATTAATATATTATTATTATAATAATATAAATTTCTTTAAATTAATAATCTTTTTTTAATTATCTGAAATTTTATTTTTTATTATTTTATAAATTTATTATATAATTTATTTTATTTAATTATATTTATATTATTTATTATATTTTAAATTTTATATTTATCTTTTAAATATTATATTTATTTCTTTTTCTTATTTTTATTTATATTTTTATTATTTTAAATTTGAAATTTATTTTTTTAATTATAATTATTATAGAGTATTAACTATAATATCTAAGATATTATTTATATAATATTTATAATATATATATATATATAGAAAAATATATTTCTTTATTAATAAATTCAGAATAATAAATAATATATTATAAATCTTAATTTTAAAAGTATAAAATTTGTATATTGTTACTGTAATAATATAAAATTCTCTAATTTTATAATCTTTTTTTGGTTATATAAAATTTTATTTTTCTATAATTTCATAATTTATTATATAATTATCTTTATTTTTATATAATTATATATTTATTTTCTTTATTATATAATTATATTTTTATTTTAAATAGTATATTTTATTTTCTTAATTTGAGGTCTATATTTTTAATTTACATATTATATATATATATATCATGTTAGAAGATTCTTTTTAATTTCTAGTAGAATGATAAAATATTAACAGAATACTAATATTTTAAATATTGACTTGTATAACATCAATACTATAACATCAATACTTTAAATATCAATATTTTGAATACTAATAAAATATTAACATTTTTAATATTAATACTCTAAATATTTTTAATATTAATATTCTAAATATTAATATTTTAAATATTAATATTTTAGTATACTAAATAGATTATAACTCTTTATAATATTAACATATATATTTAAATAATATTAACTAATAATACTATAATAATTTTATATATTCAAAATATATAAAAGGACCTGCTATCTTAGCTTGAAATAAATAATTTTGAATTGAATTATTTGAAAAATATAATTAAAAAGCTTATTATTATAATAATAGTAATCTTAAAAAGATTTCTTTTCTAATTATACTAGTACCCTTTTTCTCACTCAGTTTTATTCTTTTAATCTCACAAACTTGATTTTTATTTGAATATAACATTATATTAATTTTTGATTTTTGATATTATTTTATATTTTGGAGAGTAGAAGATCTCTACTATAAATAAGTCATATTTTTTGTTTTATTTATTTTATTATTTTTGAGAGTAGAAAATCTCTTTATAAATAAGCTATACCCTTTTTGATTAGTTATTTTGTTGTTTATCTTAATTTTTATTTTTCTTTAGTCATAGTCTTCTTTGATTAATAGTAGCTTTATTATTTAATTGCTTAAGTCTTGAATTATATTGATTGATAGTGACTTCACTAATTAATTTTCTTGATTTATATCTTCTTTTATTATTTTAATTATTTTTTTGTTAAGACAATATCCATAGATATTGATACAGGTCTTAGAAATCTTTATCAGTATTGAAGTTATAGTCTGATTTCCCTTACTTTATTCATTATTTAATTTAGTTTCTCCCAACCTAATATTATTAAGATGAATCAAACATGTGTATTAAGCTAATTGAAAGCATGCATGCTTAAAAGAGTTGAAGCATGCATTTAAAATAATGGTCATTCCACAAGATACTAAATTTATTGAATTATAAATCAAGATAAAATTTCTGGATACTTTTGTAAGCTGAGTGTATATGCACAACGAAAAATCTATTGAATTATCAGAATTGAAGCTAACTAAGCAATATATAATTGGCCATTGTTAGATGAATCGAATGGAGGTAGACCGCGAGATTTTGAGTAATAGAATAAGAATACATAAATCTTTGATCAGCCTGGCAAAATAAAACTAGCACTAATAAAATATATCTCTCAAATAAAGATTTCTTGTCGGTACTTGTCATTTTCCTAAATTATTTTTTAAGACTTGGAAGGTTTCTTATTTTCGGTCATATACCTGTACTGTATTGGAGTACAACAATAACCAATAACAACATCTATTGTGTGCGAACTATCGTATTTAAAGTTAATGATATATAACATTTACTGTATCTCTATTAGAGTGCCAGCATATTGTATTTTATGCGTATATTCGCCTCAGAAAGTATTGCAAGTTTGCCAATCAAAAAACGTCTAGCTCATTAATCAAATTTAAAAAAATTAAAATTTTGGGACGGTATATCTCGACATCAGTCCCAAAGTTATAAATCACATCATCATTATGCAAACTACACAAATCATGTTATAAACCATACGGATTCTGCAAATTGCATCAGAATTTGCAGTAGGTTTCTGTAAGCTCTGCATTTGCAGAAAACTGGATACGTTAATATCTACATATTAAATGTAAATTTTAATCTATTGACATGACAGATTAGTCACTTGATTTATTATGTCGATATGAACGATACAATACAAAATTAATTTTCAGGTTTTGCGGATCCCGAAAAATTTTACTATAATTGATTTTAAAGAAGGTTAGAGTTAGGATTAGGGTTATATAATTGCCTCACCTTCATTTAATTAATTTCTAACCTAGGGTTGCTGTGAAAAATCTGCGGATTCTTATTGGCAATCGAATAATGATCAATAGGACACCTGGGTAAAGATTAGTAAATGTTTGGCAAATCAAAACGGAGGTTTTAAAATTTAATTTTTGTTGCATTAAATACAATTCGTTTCTTATAATAAAAACTGTTCATACACAGGAATTTGAATCTCTACCGCTATGCGCATGTACATAGAATACGTGTACACATACGAAACTGTGTACAAGGCAAACTTGATAAGACGAAGATCGGGGGAAGAGACAATTTATTCGGCCTATCGAAATTTACGTTTTACTAAATTTCGCACAAAGCCGAATTTATATATAATAAAGAATTTGGTAAACCAGAAAAAACTTCGGCTTGATGCAATTTCGGCTTAGCGAACGAGTTTGCCTTGTATAACGAAGACAATTATCTAGTTTTTTATTATCATTTCAAATAATTAGCATTTTATAAGTGAAATCAAATCTTATCGTAGCAATGATTGTTGGCTTTATTAGGTGAACTGATACTGAGATGAGTATTTATATTCATGCTTGTAGTAAATGTTCGTATTATCAAAAAAAAATGAATACTGTGATGAATGCTCATATTTCACCTACGAATTTATAATGATGAATTGTCTAGCGGACATAAAGGTCTCAACAATCTAATAAAAAAATACAACAAATTGATAGAGATTATTATTCGAATTGAACTCTTTGGAAAGATTTGCCAAGTTGAATTCTTGCAAATTTATAAAAGCAACCCATTACATTATCCTTATTGGGATCATGAAGAAAATAGAAACAATATCGATATGGAGAAATTAAAATTGTGTTGAAAATTTTAAGCAAATTACAGTGGATTGTAAAAAACGAACATTTCTAAAGTGAAAGTTACTTTTTGTTTTCTTATACAATCAAGTTTTTCAAAATAGATTCAGATTATTTTTATTAGTGATATTACGGAATAAATTGATTTTCAAGAAATCTAATATATATTCACAAAAAATGTTTGTATATCATGACGTGACTTTCATTCTGAAAATACCTTGATGATTCTCATCCTCGAGTTGCTGATTTTGAACTTAATATTCCAACAAATATAGAAAAATTTAACCAAGAAATATGTGTGTTGCTTCCTTAAATGATCGTAAAGGTGAGACATGGAAATCATGCACAAACGCTGCAGATATTTGTAGTCTTGGAATGTTTGTAAATGTGAACAGTCATTTGGTGAACGAAATTAGCTAATAGGTATAAATATTCTGAGCACTTTTTAATTAATAATGAAGTTTGAGACATTATATTTTAAAAATTTTACATATAAACACAGGAGATAAAACATTAATTATCGCAAAATTAAGATTTCTTAATCCGCCTGATTTCTATCGACAACTGTCCATATATAAAGGAGTTCGACCTACGATTGCAAATTTATTATTGAAAATACTGAGATCTTATTCTATAAAACATACTACATACAGAGGAACATAAAGACTTTATCGAATCTATCTACGATGAAGATTATTGGAAATCGAATATCTTGCATTTACAGTTCTTTAGAATATTCTAGAACAAATGTAGAAATTAATCTAAAAAAGCGGAAATTAGATAAGCTTGATGAGGAATAAAAATACAAATACAAAAAACAAGTTCATCCAAATACGATTTACTTCGAAATCATTATTAATTTCAACTGATACAGACAAGTACATACATTCATTTTTATATTGAATCAAACAAATGATATTTCCGATTAATTTAAATATATCAAGAATTAGGTTCTACAGGTGTTAGTCTGCATGCTCCAAAGGAGTAAAACTATTATTTATTTTTCAAAAATGCAGTAAATCAATATCGATATATTAAGACTGCATGGTTTACATGTGATAAAGATATCAATCCCAAATCAACAAGTGCCAATTTATAGATGAAGAAAATGAGGGTAAATCATTATTGTTATTTGACATACTATTTGATTATTTCTTTAATCGTTACTAATTTTCTTGATGATTCAAAACTCATTAAATGAAATTAAAAAGAATGTGAGTGACTTGTAGTAAATGTAGTCATTTTCAAGAAAAAAATTTTTTGCATTGAATGTTTTAATCATCATGGTGAACTTTATAAAGCTGAATTATCTAGCGAAAACAATGATATCGACAGTCTAATAAATGAATACATGACAATCAGAAGTCATTTCTAACGGTTTGAAAATTTACTGATGTTTGATAGCTTGCAAAAGGTATTTATAAAGAATCACTATACTGTTTTAAGTGGAATCATGAAGAATGATGACAACAAGATTGTGTTAAAATTACATGATCCAAAGTAATTATAAAGTGTAAGGATGATACATTTTTTTATTCTCTAATAAATTAAGTTGTTCATAAATAAAATTTGGACTGTTCTAAGTTGCAACGATGGTTACCTTGGAATATGTTATTATAGAATACTAATAAACCCAAATACAAATGAAGACTCGATAGAACTATCCAGAAATATATCACTCTTACGACCTTTCCATATTTATTAGTTCAACTATGAAGAATTGATTTGGAAAGAAAAATATTAACGTTATATAATCAATGATATAATAAAAATTCATAAAAAGGAACTTGTGAATCATGACTTTCACCCTGGAAATATATTATTATGTATCGCTAGTTTCATAGCTTATTTTGGATTTACCGCCCCAGCAGATATAAAAATCAAGAAATTTACGGAATAGTAATCATGTGTGTATACGTTGTCACCCAGTAGACTCCACTGAACAAACCACGAGACTGCACGATCACGAGTACCTTTTTCGCGATTCTACGTAATAAAGTTGATCACATTCAATCTCGAATCGGAGTCGCTAGTATCACCCTTTATTATAAAATAAAAAGCTGTAAATTATTAATACTATTTGATATTATATTCGGAAATTTCAAATTACTTGGCATAATAAATTCAAAAAACAATCGAATATATAGTAGCAAGTGTTATAAGCTATAATTTCAAAGAACTTACAAAATGTATCATTTATTTTCTTTAGAGCATGAACTATATTTTTTCGTATATTCTTTATGGATTATGAGGTATCATAACAAAATGGATGGTAATGTGATATCCCTATAAAAATTGAGACAGTAAATTAAAAAGCATAACATGGTCTTATGAAATTGCTGTAATTTTATTTTCTTTTCATGAAATTTCCAAAAATCAAATGGTTTTATTTTATATAGTATTATTGGTGTTAAAATTAACTTGCGGACTGCAATTGATTTTAATTTTCCGGAACCAAAATCTGATATGTACATGCGGATTCCGCAAGTCTCCGCTTAGGAATTTTAACCTGCTCATGTTGCGAAAATTAGATATTTTCAGCATCGGCTGCCACATTTATTACCATTAAAAAACAAATGTAGAATCCATGTCGATATGATTTGTGTATTTGATCTATGCGAAATTTTTAATCAAATGTGAAATTGATTAAAAAACTAAAAATGTGGTAACTTTGGGATGATATCCAACTGTCCAGTTTGGAAAAAATAGGACCATACAATTCGTCTAGATTAGTCGAATCAAATGGACTTCTTTTGTCCAAATTAGCATAATGATCTACATGATTCGCAGCAACGGTCTTTTTTACTATAGAATTTATTTTTATAAATACGTAACTATATATATATATATAATACAATACCGTAAATAAGTAATATATATCGATAATATGTGTAATTAGATTTAAAATCCGCAAGTAAAATCATTCATTTGTTTGCGGGCCGTCACCAAATTATATTCATAAATCTGAATATCAGTTTACTTCGTTTCTATTGCATTAACTTTGGTATCTGAATATCAGTTTATCTTCAAATTAAGCATTTTAATCGTCAAATGCTTCAACCAGAAAAATGTTTAAGCATTTTTAACTTGAAAATAATTTAGGACTTATTTAAAGAAATGGTGTATTTTTTATACTTTAACGAAATGTAGATCATAGAGAGGGTGTATTTATTCATTAAATTTTATGAATTTAAAATTAACAACAATTGATATGAAACTTTCGGTATTGACATAAAACAAAACTAAAAAGTCATTTCGTTTCTATATTTGGTTTATCAAAACGTAATTGACCATAGATTATATCAATCTTGACCTTAATAATTTGGCAAATTTTAAGTTTGAATTACCAAGCCGTTAGTTTTTCTTTACTAAAACGAAATGATCTGGCAATATAAAAAACAATAATAACTTTCGCTCTCGTATATTATTTACTTATTTTTGCATACTGCCAATTCTCTTGGCAAACAACCTGTGTGCCTTTATTCGGGGTCCGTGTGACGGTAAAAATAGTGAATTTAAAATTATATAACAAATATGATAGATATGGTTTTAATCTCAAATTATTTTTATATTCACGACTACTTTTTAAGATAATAGAATTCTTTGTTGTCTACGATCGATTTGTAATGACACCGAAACAATAATCAGTTATCTTTCAGGTTACGTACGTATTCATCTTTTAATGCACAGATAAAGTCACGCAAATTTATGCTGGGTAAATGTCACAAATTTTATTGTCAACATGAATTGTAGCATTTTATTCGAACTCTTAAAATGGCAACAATTCTATGTACAATATGTTATATGTATTTGGTATTGTTGTGAGGCTCTAGTCCTAAAAACAGCGCATTCACATTTGATACAATACAAAGAAAATACCGATGGATTACACGTGAATTAGAAAGATATCTTACGAGTCATACATGGAGTTTGTTTGGGTAATGAAAATTTAAAGAATCATATTCTAATGTTGATTGGAAAGTATTTAGTTATCAAATGCTCGTGGTTTTATTAAATATATCACGCAACTTTCGATTTTATTTTTAGATTAACAAGTTAACTCACAAGCTTATTAAAGAGCGATAAAATCATATCGATACATGTACAAATACCGATACGTAGTGTACAATGAAACTTAAAAGTTTATGTAAGATTTGTGCAAATCTTTATCACTTTAAGATTAGGTTTAACGCCCTTTCAATGATAACAACAACACAATTCAGTGTGACAGAACTGTATATTTGAATCGCTCATGTGTTTGTGTGTTTTAATAAGATAATGAATATGAAAAAATAACGTATAAATAACAGGCAAAAAAGACAGCTGCATTGAAAAATTTCATATCAAAAACTAAACCCAACCTTAAAAACATAACAACAAGAAGAACGAAATAAAATGACGTCAACAACTTTCAAACTCGTCAATTTCATCGCGTCAACAATGCTATTGATCATTTTCGCATTCCACTTTATCGAATCTACTCCTCTTCCTGCGACTGCTATCGAAAAGACTTCTCAAAAATAAGAAGCAAATGGCGTCAAAAAGACTTAAACTCGTCAATTACGCCACTTTCGAATTTTTATTGGTCATCTCGCATTCTAGTATAACGCCGTGCTATACAATTAATTTTTTCACGATTTCTGTCATGCGTATTAGTTTATATTTTAAACGAAGTTATTAACGAGAATTTTTATTCTATTTTATGGCTTGTAATTCTCTAAAAAAATTTTCTTAAAAATTACATATATTGTATATTCAATCTAAAATTTTTCACGCTATAATTGATTAAATCATTGAATAGTTATATGTTTTTTCATTGCAGTCAAGCCTCCCTAAATGCATGCTCTAAGTATATAGAGTATTTACCGCCGTAAATGCTAATTTTTCTCTAAATAAACTTTATATCTGATTTTTTCCCTGTCTTCCAAAAAACCTGTTACGTTCCAGGTAACACAAACCAAACCCATTACAGCTACCTTGGAATACATGTACATGTGCTCATAAAAAGTCGGATAGGCAAATTTTACATATAATCTTTACTTTTAATCCTAAAACTAATAACATTTGATTATCGCAGAATTTTTCTGATGCTTTTGACCGCTCCGATATAATGATCTTATCAGTTTACGATCCAAAGATAGCAAAATACATTTATATTCATCAGCTAAACTACTAGTTCTAATTGAACAAAAGTCTAAATTTTATTCTATTTAATGATTGATAAATAAAGAACTTTCAATATATTATATGCTATCTCCTAAAGATATACGATCTAAAGAAAATAAGGCATAACTCAAAGGGTAGGAAAGTTTAGACTAAATGGTTACAAGAAGAGGTGATTCTCTAGCTGCTCTAAGGGTCTCCGTGTTAACTTTTACGAAACCTACAACAATTCGAAATTAAAGCCCAAAGCAAGATTCATAATGTAGCACGAAGCAAATTCAATGGCCGGGTTTACTCAATATCCACAAAACGAAATACAAACTAACTATGGTTTAAGATTATTACTAGTAAATAGTTCTTTTTATTGATTAGAGCATATCCTTTTTTTTTAAAGCTTTTTATTGCTGATATATCGATACTATATCTATATTATTTAACTTTATGCCAGAACTTTCGTTCATAATTAATAAGCTAAGAGACAATACAAATGAAAATAATAAAGGAGTATCAGTGAGAACAAAGGTATGAATTTCTAGAAACATCGATTTAACTGAACATTACCAACGATGTGTGTTAGAAATTAGTTGTAATCGAAAAATGTAATAAACAAAAATGATAAGGAACAAACTTATGAAAGAATGCTGGACATTAGTCCGAAAAATATATATTTGTATAGGTGATTATAGAAAAAATTATGAACTCACAAATCGTAATGTTACTGCAGTGACGATATTGATGTCAGGTGTTTTAATTGTTGATCATAAATTATCGACGTTGATTATTACATGTACTGTCACAGGTGGGTTGGAATTACGTGGATTTGAGGAAATTTGTGCACCGTGACGATGGGTGGGAGAGGGCGATTGGATTAATTTTACCTGTTGGTCTAAATCTTGTGCCGATATCTACGGATATCGTTTGATTTGGGCGTTTCCAAAGATGAGCGAATAAGTAATTATGGGAAGGGGTAAAGGGGATTTTCGTTTAATTACTAACTAATCTATTCTTTTTATTTCCGAGCTTTTCTAGATAAAAGCCTTAAACTCGGATCAGTCAAATACTCAATCAATGATGCGTTTTGCCTTTTTCTGGACTAAAGGATCTAACCCAATTCGTCATCTTTTCTGGTGAAAAGAGCCTAACCAACACGTTAGAATTACGATCTTATGGAGTGATTTTTACAAGTATTTCTCTTGGAGAAAAGGTAATGTACGCAATTTATTTTCTATTTTTTTTAAAGGCCTGAGAGCTATTCGTTTTATACATTTTATTATCTGTTACTATATAAAAAATATACTATTCTAATTCTAACTAATTTCTTTATTACATTAATAGGTTGGGCAGCGATAAAGGATTACTAAAGAAAGAGTGGCATGGTCCATTATACTGAAGAATGTAAACAATTGTGCTGAAGAATGCTGCAAAAATGGGGGAAAATTTATCATGATATATATTATCAACAATATGTGCTGAAGAATAAGAGGGAAAATTATCACAATCTTTAGTATCGACAATGTGTACTAGCAAATATGGAAAATAGGTGTGCAATATGAGCTTGTATACTGAAGAATGCTGTGATTAAGGGATATGGATGCGATTACAAATGTGATGCTAGATAATGCTGAAAAATAGAGAATCAAAAAGTATGTAATGTTGTAGAAAATTTGGTGATCAGGATAATTTCTTTCATAATTTCTGGAATTGTTGATTTTAATGAAATGATTGTAATATTGCCTCTTCTATGAGATTGAGCTCTATCAAAATCATTGCAATTATTGACTAAGTTCCTTTATTTTGTCTGATCAGAGCCAGGATATCATAGGTATTAAGAACAATTACTCATCAGCCTTATCCAGATTAATATATCAGAATAATTGGAAAGTATGCTTTCCAATCTGCCAGTGACGATTGATTGCAGCAATATTATTTCATTGTTTGATTTCTCTTTTGAATATGTGAAGTTATTGATTATATTATAGTGATATATTATGTCAAGATAATAATAATATTATAACTGAAAAGTATTTTTTTCATCAGAACAAGTGAGATTTATGATAACTAATTAATCTCATCCTTCTATGCAAGTGTGAACTCAGGGCATTCTTAAATTCAAGGTATTGTTATCTTAAAGTTAATGATATTGATCTTAATTACTTTATTATAAATTGTCATTTCCAGTTTCAATTTGATTAGAGTTATATTATTTATTAATGAATTAAGATTAATAATTTATATTTATTCATGTTTACTAAGAATTAGTTAATCTTTTATAAGATTAATAGCATTATTAAAATTATATTTCTATAATAGCTTAATAAGTTACAAGATAAAGATTATGACTTCTTTATTTTTTTAGATATTACTTATTATATTATTTTTATTTATTTTTTTTTGAAATTATAAAGAATAAAGATATTTAAATAATATTTTTTATATATAATTGTTGATTAATGTTTATTTATATATTATATTAATTATTATATAATTAAGATATTGATATATACTTCAGAGAATTTTATTTTTCATAGTATTATTTAAGTTTTATATAATTAAAAGATTCCTTTATTACTTAATTATATTAGTTTTACAGTTTATAAATATTATTATTATTATATATCTTATAAATTTAGTATTATTTATTCTTTCATTAAACTTTAAACTTATCTTCTTTTAACATATATTAAATTATATCATAGATTAATATTTTTTTACTAATATTAAATAGTAATATCTATTGAAATTTTTAATTATATTATTCTTTTATTTTTTATTAGATTTTCTATATATTATTTCAAATAATTCAAATTTTGTTAGATAAGTAATATATAATAGTAAAAATTTATTTTTCATAGTTTTTTTCTATATTTTTAGTATCATAATAAAAATATTATATTATAATTTAATAAATAATCTTGCTTTATATCTAAATATTAAGAAAAATAACTTATATTTTATATTAATATTTCTTAATATTATATAAATAAATAGAATAATAGAGAGATATATATTATTTAATATCTAATTTAATATAATATTTTTATAATATTAAATAAAAAGTTTAATTATAATATTTAATAATACTATTTATTTATAAATAATATAGAAAGAAGAACTTATATTATATATTAAATTATTTAATAAGTGATTTTATAATAGAAATAGTAAATTTGAATTTTTATTTGACTAAATTTTTTAGAATAATTATATTAATAAATAATATTTTTAAAAATAAATATTATAAAATTATTAGTTTTTTTATTAGATATTACTTGAATTTCTAGTTATTTTATAAGATAATTAATAATTATAATAAAATATTAATTTTTATTTATTGTTAATTTATAAAATTCAATTATATTTATTATAATTTAATTAAAAAATATTCTAATTTTAATAAATAATAGTAATTATTTAATTTTTTTATTTATTAATTTATTAATAAATCTGATATAATTTTATAAAATCATAAATATTACTTTATATATTAGTTTATTAGTAGTAAGTAATAATATATTAATAAGAATTTTATATAAAGTAACTAAAATATAGATCTTAATATATAAATTATAATAATTTTATTTGATTTTATATAATAATTCTTCTTATATTATATAATATTTTACTTAATTTTTAATTTATTATTAATTCTCTATATATTTTACAGAATAACTTATTTTTTAAATAATATAAATAAGTATTTGTTTTTATTATTTGTTTTCATAAATATTATTAGTTAATTTAATTTATTTTTAATATAAAAATTTTAAAATTATCTAATTATTTTAATTATTTAATTATTTTAATTATCTAATTATTTTATTAATTATTTAAATTTTAATCTTTAATTTTGATTAATATAAGTAAAAATAATATAATTATATTATTTTTATTTAGTTTAGATTATGTATATATTGTAATCTATTTTTTATAACACAGATTAAGATGTTATAATTTATTTTTTATACAGACTAAGATATCATAATCCAATTTTTATAATATAATAGTGTTAGATTTCTATTATCATAATATAAATAAAAAAGTAAGATATATAATACTGAATTACTAATTATTATAATATATCCAAGTATTAATTAAGAATAAGATATATAATGCTGAATTATTAGTAGTTATTGGTATTGCATAATTTATTTAAATATTATCTGAGAATAAGATATATAATACTAAATTATTATCTCTATGTAACAATTTTGATTGGATTATCTTCCTTTAGATCTCTTTTAGTTTAGATCTTTATTTTGCATTATCTGTATAACAGATTAGCTTTGTATTACATTTTAAGAAGATCATTTTCATTCTGGATACACAGATGATCATTAT
>CAJVPS010002008.1:0-13494 GCA_910591765.1 Ambispora leptoticha | reverse complement strand
AAGAGAAATTCTACTAAGAAACTATCTATAGCTAAAATAACTTAAATATATCATGTGACTTTTCTTGGCAAGATCAGGTGATTGTGGCGCAGTAAGTCACGTGTAGTGCAGTATGTGACGCAGCAACGATCTGTGAAATAAAAGTTAAATATTATATAATTACTAATTATTAATCTAATTTTGTTATAATTACATATTTCCTCATATCTCATATTATAATTATTTGGCAAGAAAAAAAAGATATCAAAATGTCATACAACTTCAGATAAGTAAGCCCAAATAATCCTCTCTCTCCAAAAAAACTATTCTATAAGAGAGATAGTAAGAGTTCATAATATCAGTAACTTTATCATTTTCTATATTAATAAAAGGTAATGAGAAAACTATTCTCTTGATAATATAAGTATTCCTGGCTATCTATTTGTCTTAAGTGAACTAATACAAAGAAAAACTATTAATCTAATTATCTTTCATAAATATTTGACTACTATTGAGATAAGAAAAAATCTTCAGATGAATTATAATATTAATATTTCAACACTCACAATCTGTCATATACTTTAAATCATGGATTGGTAATGAGAGTAAAAAAAGAAGCTCTACTTGAATAATGATCATAAAAAATACTAGTTAATATTTGTGAAAAATCATGCTAACTGGATCATTAAAGACTGGTTCAAAGTAATCTGATCTGATGAGTCCAAATTCAAAGTTTTTGGATCAGATAGCATCTAATATTACTGGAAGTGACTGGATAAGTCACTAAAAAGCTCATATGTTAAGTCTATAATTAAGTTTGGGAGTGAGAGAATTATGATATGAGATTATTTCTGTTCATATGATATTAGGTTTCTGTATTAGATTGATGGAATAATAGATAAAGAATTGTATCAAGAAATTTTGTCTGATAAATTAATACAGATATTAGAATGGTATAATTTAGATATTAAAAATATCATTTTTTAACAGGATAATAATTCTAAGCATATGGCAAATTCAACAAAATAATAGTTTATTAATAATGATATTAATATTATAAATTGGTCACTCCAATTTCCAAATCTTAATCCAATTGAATATCTATAATAGCAAGTTAACATTGAGTTATATGATCTTTCTAGTATAATTTTGAAATAGAATAACTTATGAAAAAAAATTAAAAGGATATGGAAAGAGATTAATATTGAAAAATATATTATATTAATTAAATTAATGCCAAGAATCCAAGAGGTAATAAAAGTGAAAGGGAGCTATACAAAATATTAAATATAGTTTAATATATTTAATTTAGTTAAAAAATTAATAATAAATTATGAATTTTTTAATTGTTTCAATAATTTAAAATTGTTTAATGAAAAAAGAACAAAAATAATGCAATAGTTAAATTTTAATATTTTTTAAATTTTTAAAATATTTTATTTAATAATCTATATTATATTTATAATAATAAAAATTATGACATATAATAAATCAAATCAATCACTAATTACTTTGATATTGTTAAATTTTTTAAAAATAATATAATTTAAAAAATTTGATTTAAGTATTGCATCTTTTTGATTACTACTATATATTTTTTTCTGAATTTTTCTTGATAAAAAAACTATAATTAAAAATTATTATTATTAATAATTTTCTTAATATTTTTATTTATATTTTACAAAATAAAAATATTTATAAAGTAAAATACTTTATATCTAATATATTTAAAGAATTAAATATATTTATATTTTATATAAAAGAATGATAAATACTTAATTTAAAGTTAATTTATTAAAAGAATAGAATTTTAAATTTATAACTAAGATTACTAAGCTTAAAAAGAAAAATATCAAGATTTTTAAACTTAAAAAGAAATTTATTAAGATTAAAGCTAAAAATATAAAGCTAAAGCAAATTATTAAGAAAAATAAAAAGTATAATATTAAAGTTAAGAAATTAGAATATAAAAATATAAAGCTTGAGACTAGACTTATTATATTAAAATAAAAAAAAAAGAAAAAAAATATTTTTATAAAAGATATTTTATATTCTTTAATAAAATCTAATAATACTTTCAAATAAATAATATTATGATAACTTAGAGACTTATAATTATATTACTAATATCTTAGTATTTAATATAATTGATAATACTTTGAATTCTAATAATATTCATAAATAGATAAACTTATAATAATACTACTACTATAATTATATTTGATATAATTAATAAAGTTTTAAATTCTAATATATTTTAGGAAGAGATGAAGTTTATAATTTCTAATATATCTTTAATTTGATATTCTGAATTACTTATTTATATAAAGTTTATATTACTAATTTATATAAAAACTAAATTATTAAAAGATAAGAAAATTAATAAATTTCTAAATTTAAAATATAAAAAAAAGATTAGTAAAGAGATAATTAAAAGTATTAAAAAAAAAAGAAATTTCAAGATTAAAATTTATTTTTGAATAGTAATTTATTAGAATTATCTTATAATAATCAAAATTTAAAACTATTTATAATATTATAATCTATCTTTAGTTACTCTATAATTATTTCTAATAATAACTTTAATTTATTTTCAGATATTAATTTATTAGAATAATTCACTTTATTATGTAATATAAAAACTATAATAATCAAATTTAAAATTAGTATATATTATAAAAATTATTAATATCTTAATAGAATCAAAGATCTTTAGCTAATAATAATACAAAATTATATTCTTTTGATTTATTTGATAAAATATCAGAACTTAATAAAAATTAAATTATTAAATAAATTTCAAAATAGAATTTTACTAAATTTATCAATATAATAAAATCTATTAAGATAAATAATAAACTTTTATTAGAAAAAATAATTGAGAATTCTATATAATATTTAGTTTATTGATTTGAAAAAGCTATTAAATTAGATATAAAAAAATATTATATTGATATAATATAAATAACTTAATCATATTAAATAGCTAAGTTATTACTAAAAATTTTGTTAATTATTTTTATATTAAATTTATAATTTTATTAGTTAGAATTCTAATATTTATATTTTTTAAATTATATAATTAGTTTTAAATTATATGATAACTATTAAAATTATATTATTTTATATTATTTTACAAATTTTATAATAATTTTAATATAATTTTTTATTTTTTTATCTTAATAGAATTTTAATATTAAAACTAAATAAATAAGTCAAATAATCTTGGAATACTATTAGAAAATATTAGAAAAAAATAGAAATTTCTAATAAAATATTTCTATTATAAGACAAGCTATTAGATATTAAATCTAATATTATTAATAAATCATAATTTAATATTTTTTGAATGAAAAGTAAAAAAATATAATTTAATAATAATAAAAACATATAATTATTACAAAAATTATAATTAAATATACTAAAATAATTAGTTAAGAATGCAAAAAAAATCAAATATATAAACTAAAAAATTATATATATTAATATATAAAGATATTACAGAATTAATATTATGTAATAAGAGAATATATTTTTAATAAGTAAAGTTACTAAATCTAATACTAATAATAATAATTTTATATTTAATAATATTTATAATAATGATAATAAATTTATATTAGAATCTCTAAATTTATTATTAAAAAAAAGAAAAATAATTTATAACTTCAAATAATAAGTTAATTTCTTTATTTAATTCAGAATTAAAAATTCATAAAGATGAATATAAGTAATTTTATTACTTAGAATTTGAATAAAGATTTATAATATTTGTAACTTATTTACTTTTAAATAAATTAATATCTTATTAATAGTATAATTATTATATCTAAATATGATTATTATATAAATATTAGATTTTTTCTTCTTAATAAAAAGCTTAAATTATAAATTACTAAATATTTATATATATATATGTTCAAGTTAAATATTATTAATTCTGTAAAATTTATTAAGAATAAGATTATTCTTATTCTTGAAATAGATAAGAAGATAAGTATCTTATATTTAACTATATATAAATAATTATATATTTTTAATAAATAATATAAAAATCACTTAAAGAATATTTATTTTGATAATTATGAATAGATTAGATAATCTTACTTATACTTTTATATAATATTCTTAAAATTATTTCTATTATTCATAATGAGTTAATTTTTTATATAAATAATAATATTATTAAGACTTGAAATCTGACAGATAAAAGTTAATTTCATTATAAGTTACAAGATCTTAGCATTTATATAAGTAACTTTTTCTATAAGTTTATTAAATAATTTCAGCTTTCAGAAGATGAATATTCTACTAATAATTTACTTTCTGATAGTAAATAGCTAGTATATACTGAAGCTTATATTACAATATATTCTGATATAAATCATAATGGCTGATAGATAAATAAAAATATTATTAAATAGGTAAAAAAGAGAGTTATTTTAATATTTAAATATACTTATTCAGAGAAAATCATATTATTCATGTTCAATAACAGTTACAATTATAATATATTTGCTAATAATATATTAGTAATTTTAAAAATAAATATAAAAGATAATGAAAAACAATCACTTCTCTGTAATGATAAAATATCTGATAGCTTACTTTATGTTATAATATTTATAAATGTTGATGATATAATAAGATTCAAAAATATTTGATAAGTTCTTAAAGAGTATAGTTTATAAATATTAATATAATATATATATATAATATAATCCTAATCCAAATAAATTAGACTATTATGTAATATATATCCTTTCTGCTCAATTTAACTTTGTATTATAAAGAATATATATACAAGAGATAAGTTGTAATTAATATAATATTCACTATTCAAACATAATAAATATAATTAAAAATACTTATTTTTTAGATTATTGAGATAACAGAACATATATGCATATTCTATCTGAAGTTTCATTGCAAACTTAATTATATCAAGTTATTTTGAATGGAAATAAAGTGATATTCACAGCTTTACTATGATTATTTATTTAATTATTTTAAAGAAATTATATCATGTGCATTAAATTCTATTAGTCTAATGAAAATTTATCAGTTTTCATATTATTTTATGTATTATATACATCTCCATAATATATTACCAGAAATTTTAAAAATGAAATTATTATTTTGGAACCTAATTTCTTGTAATCTAGTAATCTTATTTAAATAAAGATATTATCATAAAATTTGTAAAGTCATGACAAATTTAATGAAGTATTTTTATTTAAATTAGATTATTAAATTTTGAGATATTGAATTTCAAAGTGACAGATTCATTTTTAGGATTTCTGATAATATATTATAGGGATATGTATAAGTATTTATAAACTTGAACTTTCAGATAAGATAACTATTTTTGTAGTTAAACAGTATTAATCTTATCATAGAATTCCTGGAAGAATTCAATAATATATAAGATAAAATTTTTTTATCAATTAAATATGGTAATTATATTATTATATATGATATTAGTAATACTAAAAATTTTTCTATCATTATTAAAATTGGTATTAAAAACATTCTAACTAGGATAAAAAAATATATAGTTTTGTAGAGTATATCAAAAACTATTAGACAATATATTTTTTTAATGGTTATATATTTAATAAAATTCCTTTATATTTTAAAATTATTAAAAATTATTAGATATGACTAAGTCATTTACATCATATAATTATTCTTTTGAAATTGAAAATAAAGTAAAAAATATAATAACAAATAAAAAGATAAAAGAAAAGATAGCAAGATCAATAATATATAAAGAAATGCTAAAATATTTACTTAATATTATTCCAGATAATTTACAAATTTGAACTAATAAAACTAAAAAATTTCTTAAATTATTTAGAGAAAATGACATCAGAATAAATAAAATTAAGTTAATAACTTATAATACAAGTGATATTTTAAGATTAATCAATATATAAATACAAAATATCATAAATTTCATTAAAAATTATGAGAATTCAAAAACTATTACCAATGGTAATAATCAAATTCATGTATCCAAAATTTCAGAAACTGAGATAAGTACTATATTTACTTTTTTTATCTAGTTATTATATATCTCTAATTCAAAAGATATGATAAGTGAATATTTATGTAATAAAGATGTTATTATATCTAAATCATTACCGGATGCTAAGATATGTGAAGAGATTGAAAAAACTTTATTAAAGACAAGTATTGATTAAGATTATAATTCATCAAAAGCCAAGATGTCTAATAATAAAGATTCCAACTATGATGATGATGAATTTTTCAATAATAACAATGATAAGGATAATGATAATGATGATATGAACTTCTGTGATTTTTCTAATGATGATGATGATGAAAATTATTACTATGATTTAAATACTAATGAAACTTATAGAAAAACAGATCATTCTATTTATACATATTAATAATAAATAATATCATAATAATTAAATGATTTAAAACTTTATTTGATACGTAGAATTATTTTTTTCATTATAATATCTCTATTTTACAAATTTTAAATGTGAAAGGATATTCAGTCAGAACGATATCACGTGTTTTTGTGGCGCAGTAATTATTCATGATCGCAGTTTATTATAATTCTGGTAAAGATAAATATCGGGTTAATAGAACTACTATTTATCAGAGGGAAAATTTTCCATGATATACTTCACCTCGTTTCTAGTTAAGTTAGAAAAGCTAGATGCAATAAATGATTTAACCCGCGAAATTTTATTCTCCCCAATAGCGCTAAATATATCATAAATTTTTCTGGCAGTATCGGTCCTTTTACGTACCATAGCATTATTGAGATTTTTCGGGCGATGCTCTTTAACTTTCTTGTTTAGTTCTGTATACGCTGTTTGCGGGAGGCTTACTCTTTAATAACTTAATGAGCCGTTCTGATAGAGCTTTCCCAAACCGAAAATAATGATGAATCACATCCCGATTTGTTTGACCCCCCCCCCCCCCCTTTTCAATATTATCGACTTCATAATATAAGCGGTAGAATTTATTGGATATATCTTCTATGTTGGAATCTTCAGAAGGAGCGGTGATCGACGGTTCATCGGAAATTGGTATGACTGATAACTCTCGAATCATGACTTGCGTTTTTGAGATCTTTTTAAGCTTATTTTCATGAACGTTATCTTCCTCTTTCTTTCTTTTCTTTTTGGGAGATTCGTTAAGTGAGATGCCAGGTGAGATATAATATCCTTCTTTTTCCAGATCATCCGCCGATGGGCATTTAGGACATAAGTTTCGTTTGTTGCCAATACACTCGAAATGAATAACGTGTTTACATGTTAATAATATAACTGGCTTTAAAAGTTTTGGAGAGATGGATTCGGAGCACTTGGAGCATATTTCAGTAGTTGGCTTGAGCGGTGAAGCATTCTCATCTATTGTGCGGGCAGTATCTATTTCTTGCGCTTTATTATTAGCGTCGCTCTGCAAGGGGTCACTTTCGAATAATTGAGGATATCGTTCACCTCCAGTCATAAAGCTAGGAAGGTCCTTCTGCCCAGCTATCGTGGATAATTGTGGTGATATCTCCATTAGATCTTGTGTTCCTGTCTCACTAATATCCGAGGTGAGGGAGGTTTCAATATCTTTGTATCTACACCCCATATTCGGGCATCTCGCCCCCACGGTTAGCAGATGTTTTCGAGACACTTTTGATGATAGATATGCCCACAACTGGCCAAGGTAAATTCTTTGATTCCACTTGCGGGGTGTGGAATAAATGCTTGTCCACATAACTGACATGGGTCCAATTTCGGAACCTGGACGCTATTATTGAGGGTTCCTGGAATCGCATCAAGAACGTTTTTCGCAAAGATTATAATTTGAGTTTTATCCATACTCAAGCAGAAAAAAATCATACCCGATACACTTCCTATATATCACTCATATAACGCTCTGTATGGACGACATGATGTGCCGAAATTTATATGTCCTAACTCGAATCAGCGTTACGTCCAAAATTTTGTATGGGGGATATGTTTTTATTCATTCTTAGTGAACGAGATCGCCGAAAAAAAATAAAATCAATAAAAAAAATACCGCGTACGACACTGCATTAGCAGGGATTTCACCATTATTTGCGTCAACCCACTTTTCCTGCTGTAAAAACCAAGTGCTTGCCTCAATAATGATTGCAATTCTTTTGTACTCTTATAACTATTAAGCCCCTCTTGAAGAATATTAGTAATCCGTTTCTCTAAGTTCTTATCATTAATTGACCCTAGTAACTTCAGTAAAGATGTTGTTCTATCGAAAATAGAACCATTCGATTCAATAATAGATTGGATGACTTTAAAACCTTCTTCCCCCATGAGTAGAGGAAGAAAACTTTCGTTAATGACCTAACGACCATTTTACAACAAAAAATGTAACATTCTGCACCCAATACATTTCATTTGGCATAGACCAGTCTAGGCCTTTCCTTATTTGGCATAAATACATGTGGTTAGATTCCAAAAGCACGTTCATATGTTCGGTTACTACTACTCTTTTTATAAATACTACAAAGTTAGGCGCATTTATTTTTATGCAGATATTTCAAGATGGGTAATGAAGCAAGTAAGGCTCTTGAATATGCAGAAAATCGATTGGAACTCGAATATAAAGCTCGTGAGAGGGAAACTGATTTAGCAATTAGGAAAGCCGATATGGAACATCAACACAAGATTGCTGAATTGATTGCAGAAATGAAACAAACGAAATTACAAACTGGGAAAGAACTTCAGCTCGCCTATATGGAAACAATGAAGGCAATCATCCAACAGAATAGCACCTCCTTTCAGACCGTCAAGCCACTTTTAGAACAACTCAATAATAACAAATTATCCGATTCAATGAAGAAATCTATTGAAAATGCTTGTGCTAAAGTTTTGAATGTATTATTTTATTTATATTATTTTTTTGCTACTTCCTAAGTTACTTCGCCATGTTAACAATCTATTGTTTTAGGGTTATATGGATACTCAACAGCTTTTGGATTATTCAAAAGAACAAATTGCCAACCTTCAGCTTAAACAAGACGAAGAATTTAAACGATTGCTAGATTACGCGGTTGAACAGAACGTAATCACGGCAAATAATAAAATATATCTTCTAGAATAGTAAAAACATATCTATTGGATATTCAGTTTAGCATGTCCACTATAATTTCTTCGTGTTTTAACTTTGAAATTTTTGTACGTAGATATACTACGTGACATCAGAACACCCTGAATAAAATTTTTCAAATAAAGTTTATTTGTCCACATCGACTTTTATTTTTAACTCGTGTAACGTGCATCAGAATTTTTTAATTATCAGTAAATAATGGGTAGATAGTGGATAGATAGTTTTACCGCCTCATGTATTTTATATTGTATTAATAAAGCAATCAGATCTAATTGGTCTTTTTTCCGAATTTATTTTTATTTTTTCTGGCGTTTACCCCCGCCTTCTCGTTCTTTGAACTCGAAGCCAGATTATAGCTACTGTATCGAAATTATCTATCTTCCTCGTTAATTAATTCCATATGAGAGAGTGGTTGATTGCCTACTACATCATGCGATGAGGGCATATTGCCGGAGACAGCTACTTCGTGGCTAGAATTATTATTTTGTACTTCATCTGTGGCTCCATAAGGTGGTGGTTGAGGAGATAATGTTTCAGGAATTCCCGCATTTCCAACATTAGGATTATGAGAGGGGGATGCTGACCGTCTACGACTCGACTATCAACGGAAGTTCTTCAGCTTCTTCGATTACCTGGTGATGTTTGACCTAATACATGTTCAACTTCCTGGTAGATGGTGCGGGTATATTATTCCCCCCAATTCTTCGTTGTCTACGGTTAGAACTATTCATGTTACGAATTCTATCGAAATCATCTTCAGACCTCTCCTAAAAATGCGTACGAAATTCATCAAAGTATTGCGTACCCAATCGATTTCTCCATGCTCTACGACTACCTGCCATATATTCACACATTGCCTAGTGGATTAATTTTTTGTTAATAGTGAAATGGTCTAGCTATAAGCATTACTATAGTATAAACTTATATTATAACTCCTCACAAGATTCGAAAATTTTTCTTTACAATGATAGCCAGTAAAACTGGTATTATGCTCTTGATTGACTCCATTTGCAATATTATTCTAAAATACGTTTCGATTTCTTCCGAGGTTATGGTACTCTATATTTCTATTTAACCAGAGTTCAACCAGAGTTCTACCCTAGTTTAACCCAAATTTATAATTTATTATATATTCATTATGAGAATGTAAAGCAATAATTTAATCAAACTTCAACCAGAGTTCATACCATTTTCTGTACATTTCTATTTCGTGTCTCTCAAAAAATATTTGAATTGGTTTACATCCGAAATTTTGTATGAGATCTGGTAGAAAATTACATATCTCGGATTTGTTAATCTCAGATGTCATATACATCCCTATTGCCAGAAAATTAAATCATATCGATATACTTGTAATACATCCGAAATAGATTATACATTATTCCAAATGTAGATCCACCCCGAAATAGATTTACCACAAATAAATTATACAATTCGTTACAACAATGAAAATCGTAAATAAAAAATTATCAGAAATATTAAGATGTATTGCGCAATTGATAAATCAAATTAATCAACTATAATTACTGGCACAAGTGATAAATCTTTGAATCTTTTTTCAATATGGACCAATATCTTTCTTGATAATATCTTTGATGGAGATATCTCTTTCAATACTTAGCATCTTTTTCAGTACATATATATACCCACATTATATGGATTAAGGAATCTCCTACTCATTTATTATAATATCTATCATCTCTTTCTGATTTGCTATTAATTCCTGAAAAAATTATTTATCTTCTTTTGTGATTGAAAGATGGATTTCTTCAGGTTTAAAGCCAATATATTAAGATAATTTTTCATGTAATTCAGCCATTTTATATATTATTAAGTCTTTAATATAAGCCATAGTAGTCATCATAAATATTTAGAATTTTTGATATAGCACATAGAATAATGAAAAATTGTCAAAATTGCTGGATAATTTAGATATATCTTCTTTATAACCTGTAAAACAAGTTTGATTTAAATATTTTACAGACTTGTTATTAATTATTATTAATTATTATTATTCTTTTCTCAGTAAAATTTATTATAAAAAAATAAGTCAGATCCAATAAAGATTAAGCTTATATTATTAAAAATAATATTAAATAATCCTATTACTTTATTATAAATGAAGTTATTTATTATATTACAAAGAAGATATTTATAAATTTTAATATAATTCTGACATTTTTTCATTAAATAATTAATAAAGATATAAAGTTAGCTACTTTTGTGACTGTTTTTAGTTTTTATTATTTAATGATATTTTTAATAAGATATTATATCAATATATCTTAAGTAACTTTGTTCTTTATATTAAAAAATATATATTTGACAAATTTTACAAAATTCTATTTATTCTTTATCATATAATTTATATATAAATTTAAAAATTCTAAATATTTATAATAACCATTATATTTTAAATACACAAAAAAATCAAGTTTTAACTATTAATATAAAACTAAATCTAATAGATTTAAATTTCTAAATATATATAACTCTCATAATTACTATAAATAGATTACATAAGATAGATAATTAGCTTAAGTGAAAAATATGAAATTAATTATACTATGATACCAAAAGTCTTAACTCAAAATTTTATTTTAAATTGCTACATGCAATGTAAATCAGTATATCATATAAAATATATATATGTAATATAATAATTTATATTTTAATAATAAGATTAATTTAATCATTATGCAATTGATATATTATAATAATAAGATATTGCTATTAATATTTATTTATTATCTTTTCTTCTCATATTTATTTCACTATTATAAATAATCAATATTTATTTATTTTCTTCTTTCCCCATATTCACTTCTCTATACTTAATTTCTATTATTTTCTCAATATTTTCTAATAATTATCTATATAATTTAAATTTATTTATGATCTATTCAACAACTCTACTCTCTAACTCTTTATTATATACATCTATATATCTCTACTATTTATATATGAATTTATAAATTATATTTATAAACACACTATTAAGAACTTCAAAAATCTGATTCAATAAGCATATATAATTATAGTTATATAGATATCTGATTTTCCATTTTAAAAATTCTCAATATCACTCTATGAAATTATATTCATAATGAAATTTTGGATAACATTCAAAAATATATTTTGTGTTCACAATTACTTTATATAATATTGATTGTTATTTATAAAAATCAGGCTGAAATGACAAAATTTTTTATATATAATAATCTAATCTCATCAGATTATCATATTTCTCTAAGTATTTCTTATATACCAAATGAACTTTCTTTGATAATTAAAAATTATATTTTATAAGTACTTGCTTAATATCTTTGAATTAATTTCTTAGTTTTTGATCAGATAATAATCAGAAAATAATATTAATTATACATATCTTTCTTTATTTTTGTTAATATATCAATTATTATATATTTTAGATTATATATTTTTAGAACTTAAATTCATTTTTATCATAATTAGTGCATCTGCTACCATATCATTATGATTAGTAGATTAATTAAAATAAAAAATATTAATATATTCAGAGTGTAATATCTCAAATATCAGTATTACTTAACATATAAACTTTATTTATAAAAATAATTAGTTTTTAGCTTAAAATTCAAAAAATAAAAAAAGTTCAAACCTGATCTAATATATACTTTAACTTTTAATATTCATCTTCTTGAATAGAGTAAAGAACAAAAGATTCTTGATATTTAATATATGAATTAACTTGCAATTACTACTTGAATAATTATAATAGATCATGATATAAACATAAAAAAGTTAAAATTATAATAGAACATTCCAAGTATTTTAAGTATAAGATATTCTCTTCTTCTTAGATTCAGATTCTCTATTAACTATTATTTAAATAGAAGTAATATTTATTATGTATTACTTGAATAAACTCTTTTTTTTACTTGAGCTGGAATTCTATTATAGTATCTAATATATCACTATTAAAATCTTTCATACTTTTCTTGTATATAAATATTTACTTTAACCATTCTTTTTTATATGTTATCATATCAGATTGCTCATATTTATTATAATAAATATCTTTTCTTTTCTTATTATATCTGTATCTTCAAGAATATATATAATTTTGATATGTCTTCTTAAAGATAATATCTTTCTTGATATAACTTATTAATTTCAGAAATAATATCATTAGAAAATTTTTTGGAGAGATATTCATTAAGAATCATCACTATATTTGTAAAAATTAATAAATATCTCTCTAAAATATTGATATTGATCAATAACTTTAATGATCTTTAATAAATATTTATATTGATAATTATTAATTATTATTAATATATTATTTATCAATATATAATAATATATTGATTATTATTATAATATATTATTTATCAATAATAAATA
>CAJVPS010002007.1:0-13498 GCA_910591765.1 Ambispora leptoticha | reverse complement strand
ATAATAATAATAATAATAATAATAATAATAATAATAATAATAATAATAATAACAAACAGAATACTTACTTGAATACTAAAGAGTATTTAAACTCTTAAATATATCTTTAAAAGGTGAGAGTATATTCACAACTAGAAAATCTTTAATCAATAATGATTAACTCAAGAAACTATTATTAGAAAATGAGAAAGAAAATTAATAAAATCAACAAATACCTATAGATACTATGCATATAAATGAACTTATTAATAATTAATCTTGTAAGATAATAATTAATAGTGATACTGTAAGTAATATAATTACTTAATAATTTTTGAAGAAAATAGATTAGAAAATTTAAAAATCTAGTATAGTAAATCTAATTAGTATCAATAATCAAAAAGAGAAAGTACTTAGAGAAGTAATTAACTTACCAGTTATTTTAGAAATTGAATTGATCAAAATTAAAGTATTAGTAACTATGAATAGTGATTATGATCTTATCCTAAGAAATAATTGGACTTATACTTATAAAGCAGCTATAAGCTAAATTAAAGATCTATTATAATTTGAAAATTAAAAGAAATAGATTGAAATATGTATTATATATTTAGAAAAGTATTATAAAATTGAAGAAGAAAATAATTTATATAATATTAATAAAGAAGTAGAACTTAAAGTCTTTGACAATAATAGCAAAGAAAAAATACCAGAACATACTCATGAAATAGATACTGGCTTTAATCTGAGATATCCAGAATTAATAAAACTTATTATTTCATCACAAGAAACTGTAATAATAGATTTATACATTGTAATTGAAGTATCAAAAGAAATATTTTGTCAGCTCACTTCTAGATCTTTTTTAGCTTATAAAGAAATAGAAGCAAAAGCTAGTACTATAAATATTGAATATATTAAAAATATTAAAATATTAATTCATAATAATTCTAATTAGCTATACATAATATAATTTGATGAGAAAATAGTGCAAGCAATATTTCTATCACTAATAAAGATCTCAAAAATTCAAATAGTATCAATTTGTGAAAAACTTAAAAATTCAGAAAGAGATCAATAAGATCTTGGCTTAATCAGTAAATTTAAAAAAAAGATCTTTAATAGAAAAAGAGAATAAAGATGAATATGAAGAAGATAATAGTATTGATTAATCACTTCTAAATATTCAAGAAAGTCTAGATAATCAAATAAAAATACTAGACTTATAAGTAAAAGAATATTATATTCAATTGGATAAAGAAAAATTCTTTCACTTAATATTTGAAGAGTTAAAGAGAAATGAAGTTATTAGTTTAAATAAATGCTCTCATATCAATAATCACTTGTTAACTGAATATTATAAATATAATGAGGATAACTGATATTATGAGTAGATAAAATTAATATCAGAACTACTTTATCAAGTTAAAAAAGAAAGTTTTGATAAGAATGATCTAATATCAGAATAAAAATAATAATTAGAAAAATTACTAGATAAGTATCAAGATTTTTTTGATAAAAAACCTGAAAAAACTATAATTATTAAACATAAAATCTATATAGAAACTGAAGAATCAATAGCTTTGAAATCATATTATAGATACCCATCTATTGAAAAAGAATTTATAGAAAAAGAAATAGAAAGGATGCTTTAGTAAAATATTATTTTATCTTTAGACAGTTCATGGTCTGTTTCTGTAATAGTAGTAAAAAAAAAGAATGGTAAATATAGATTTTGTATAGATTATCACCAACTAAATAAAGTTATAAAAAGAGATCAATTTCTTTTATCTAGAATTGATAACTTACTTGATGTATTTGAAAAAGCAAAATACTTTTTAATACTTGATTTAGTTTCTGAATATTGGCAAGTAGAAGTAAAATCAGAAAATAGAAAGAAAGTAGTTTTTATTATTACTAATAATCTATATGAATTCAATATTATACCTTTTGGATTAAATAATGTATTAGCTACTTTTTAATACTTAATAAATAAAATATTCAAGTCATATCTTGGAAAGTTTGTAGTTATTTATCTTGATAATACTAATATCTTCTCAGATACTTTTGAAAAATATTTTATATATCTGAAATAAGTATTTAACAAGCTTAAAGAAAGTGGTCTAAAGTTTCAATCAAGTAAATATCAATTTGATAAAATTACACCCATCTTTCTAGGATATATTATTAGTAAAGATGATTTGAAACCTGACCTAGCCAAAATATCAGCTATAGAACAGTTTTCTAGACTGACAAATCTAACTATTTTAAGAGGATTTCTTGGCTTAGCCTCATACTATAGACACTTTATAAGAAATTTTGCAAAGATATAAGAAAAGATTAATCTTTTGAATGGTCTATTAAATATTAAGAAGTATTTGAAGAGCTGAAAATAGATTAATTACTATATCTATATTAATTTATTTAGATTTTGAGAAATCTTTCATACTATATATTAATGCTTTTAGTTTTGAATTAGAAGTAGTTTTGGCACAAAAAGATGAGAAAGGCAATGAATATGTAATTACTTATACTAGTAAAAGAATAAATAATACTGAGAAAAATTATTATGCAACTGAATTAGAATATTTAATAATAGTTTGGGTAATACAATTAACTATTCTTATATTCTAATATTTCTTTCACTCTAATAACTGATCATAATACTTTAAAGAGTTTATTTAATAAACCAAAAATTTCTGGAAGATTTGCACACTAGATTTTGACTTTAGAGGACTATAACTTCAAAATTGAATATTGCAAAGGCTGAATTCACTCTAATATAGATTCCTTATCTAGATATTTCCAATCAGAACTAACTTAGATACAAAAAAAATAAGAAAATATATCATCAAAAACTGATCAATAACTACTTGATATAATTATACCTGATTATCTAATCTGAATACAATGGAATTACTTGAATATTCACAATTTGCTACTTATTTAGATATCAAAAATAAAGCAAAGCTATACTTAGTAAAGAAAGAAATCTTATATAGATACAATAAGAAAGAATTAGATCAATCTTTGAAAGTAATTAAAATTAATAAAATAGAAGAAGTATTATTTAATAATTATACAATAATATATACTGAATATTTGATATTGAAATAATCTACTATAGAATCACTCAAAATTATTATTAGTCTAAGATATATTCTGATATTGAAAATTATATAAAAATATATGATATATATATTAACACAAAAGAAAAATCAGAAGAAATAATATTTTATATTCTATAAAAAGTATAGAATCTTTTAAGAAGATAGGAATAAATCTGATTGGATCACTTATACTAACAAAAGATAATAATAAGTATATAGTAATTATCATAGACTATTATATTAAATAGGTAAAAGCAAGATCAATCTTAAATAGTTTAGCAGAAGTAATAGTACTATTTTTATATAAAGATATTTTCTGTAAATATGGTTTTCTAAAAGAAATAATATCAAATAGAGGAATAATATTTACTAATAAATTAATAAAAGAATTATTTGAAAAATATCAGATCAAATATCATCTATCAATATTATATTATCCTTAAACTAATAGGCTTGTAGAAAGATTGAATAAAATATTATGTGATGCTATTGAAAAATTAGTTCAATCACATGAAAAAGAATGGAATATATATATTTTCAATATTTTTTGCTTACAAAATAATAAAATAAAGCTTAACAAAATTCATATCTTTCTATCTTACCTATAATAGACAAGCTATCATATTACTAGATCTTAAATTAAAATCAATTAATAATAAAGAAGATATTATATCAAATGAATTAGTTAAAAGAGCTTGCATTATTATAGATAAATTAGAGTTAGACAGATCTATCACTTAACAAAATATACAAAAATCCTAACAAAAATAAAAAGAAGCTTACTAACAAGATAAAAATTACTAATTCTTCTTTATTAGAAATAAAGTCTTAATAAAAAGGGTGAAAATTCAGCATTGACATCATGAAAAATTTGCTCAGAAATAAAAAAGATCATATTATATTCATCAAATTTTTGAAAAAGATGCCTATAAATTAAGAATATTAGATGGTAAAATTCTTAAAAATTCTTATAATAGTGATCATCTGAAACTCTATCTTGAGAATAATAGATTAGAATCTAGAATTATCATAAAAAATTAAATACTTCTAGCTCTGGCAAATCAGGTTTCAATACTAATGAGCCATTACTTTTACTAGCATAAAGAGCTAATCAAATAAAAGCAAAACTCTGTTAATTTTATAGTAAATTAAATAAATAATATATTTGCTTAAAGTCTTATTATCTTGTTAGTAGAAGAATATTATCATCTTAAAAGCTATCATCCAAAATGTATCACTTATGATTAACTTATTAGAGTATCACATATTTATAATTTTAAATATTGAGATAACTCTTCTTATATTAGTTATCAATACTATCAATATATAGAAGTTAAGAAAATTATTGTAACTGAAGATTGATTAGAATAATAATATCAAGATTACTAGTATAGTTTACAAAATTATCATTATTATTAGTATAGAAATAAAAAAAGAATGAATTATAGAGATTATAAATTATGCTTTATCAATAATAGAGAAGAAAAATTTATTATTAATTTTACAGAAGAAATAAAGAAGAGATTACTTATTCATCACAAATTAATCTTCAAAAAGAAGAAATTTTACCTCTTGATACAAGAAAAAGATAGGAAATTTCTCACTTTATCACTTATTTTGAATACTGTTATCATAGTAACATAAATTTCTTTAATTTCATAATTTTTTGAACTTGAAAAATTCAACTAATCAATCAATCTTTAGAAGATATGTGATTTTAAATAATATAATTAGTGTATCAGTTATGAATTCAGTCATGATTTAATAATATTTTTGCAATATTCTAAGATCATCAATGAATAATTGACTCTAAAATCAATAACAATTCACAAATGGTACAATAACAGTTCAGAAATGCTTCAAAAATGGTTCAGCAATGAATTTTATTTATTTTTATCATTTATTTTTTCTTTTTAGAACATATATCTTATCTTTTTATTTTATTTCATCATTTATATTATTATTTAACTTACTATATGTATCTTATCTCTTAATTTATTTATTTGTTTATTGATCCTTTGTCCTAAAAATTATAATTATAAACTAGAGTAGCAAACAAGTTTAGATAGAAAACTTGTAAAATCCCAAAGATATATAAATATCTCTGCTCTGAGACCTGAAATAAATGTACTTGAATAGCAATAATTTAATTGTCTTTTGAAAATACTTGAGTTATGCTTATCTTGTAATTTTCCTTTAATTTTTGCCTTGATAACTTGCTTTCATTTATCTCTTCTATTATAATAAATTATATTCTGGTTATTTACAAGTTTTTCTTGCCTGAAAAGCTTAGGTAGTAGATTCTCTCTACTTAAAATAAGTAAAGTATATTTTATTTAATTAAGAAGATTTTTATAAGCTTTCCTACATATAAAAGCTTTATTTTATTTTGGTATATACCCTTTATTTATCTAACAGTTGAAAAGATATTATTAGAGAGTTTAGTTAGCACACTAAATCTTTTATTTTAGTTATAGTATTTGTTATTTTAGTTTTAGATATCTTACTCTTAGTTTAGTTATCATGATCACAATTTCATTTTTATATTTTTATTTAATTTTGTTTTTGCCTTGTGTTGATATAATACTTGTAAGTATTGATACTAGGAAATCTTTAGAATAATTATTATTCCCTTAATCTTTATAAATAATTCAGTCTTTACTCTCAAAACATATTATAAACTATATTTGTGATAAAACCTACCTTTCTGAATATAGTTTGTAATATTTGCTCTCTTTGTGAATCTCACCCATCTAGAGATCCCAGTCAACTTGTTTATATTATTAAACATCCTCATATTTGGAATCAAAATCATAGTTGAATAACAGATCTATCTAGTGAACAATATCCTTCTTGTTCTTGAAGAAATAGATAACTTTGAAACACTCTTAACTAATTAATCAACAGAATTAGAATATGAAAGTAGTGATACAAAAGATCTAGAGGAATCAACAGTTACAATTAAACAAATTTAATCTCAAAAGTTTCACTTTAAAGAAGAAATAACTATGCCAGATGGAATGAAAAGTCTCATTCAAGCTCTTGAAAAATTAACTTGATCTATAAAGATTCGAAGAATGGAGAAAATTCTTATTCCAATTCATAAATTTAAGAATAATGATCAAGATCCAATTGAGTGATTATATGACTTTGAAGTAGTTACAAAAGCCAATAAGATTACTAATGACAGAAAAATTGAGATAGTAAGAGGATATCTAGAGGAACCAGCTACTGCCTAATTTGACTAACAATCTATGAGTGACACACTCAAATTAAACAAATAGACAAATCAAGATCATGATAAATATGATTTCACTTCCTAATTTATTCTTAAATTTCATTCATCTCATAAGATGCAATAATGGCAAGATGAATTGAAATTCTTAAAACAAACTAGAATAATATAAGAATGTGTAAATCGATTTATGGAATTAAAAAGCAAAATAGATCCAGAGTAAGTCTATTTAGAAGAATACAAGATTTGAATTTTCAAGAAAGAACTCAAATCTGAAATTTGAAAATGAGTAAATTTAAATGCTAAAGATATCATGGAAAGCATCATTGAAACTGCAAAGAATATGGAAGAAGCTGATTCAGACCCACTCGAACAGACCTATCATCAAACTCAAGCTCAATCTACTGCTGAATGGAGTGTCTTAGCTAAGGTCTTGCAAGATCTGATCAGTAGGTTAAACCGTATAGAATCTGGCAGGAGATACAATAATAATAATAATAATAATAATAATAATCAGCAATGAAATCAGTAAAGAGACAGATCTTCTATTATCTGTTACAGTTGTGAAAAAAAGAATATGTCAGTAGAGTTTGTCCAAATAACTCTCAACCAGTAAATCAGTCACCTAATAATCAAAATATCTCTTGAAATTGAAATAATCAAAATCAGAACAACAACAGTAACAACAATAATCAGCAGAACCAGAGTACCCGGAATTATAATTAGCAACCCAACAATTTACAAAATCTGGATACTACTTCTCTTCTTACTCAAATTCAAAATTTAACAGCTGCTTTGCAAGCATCTGGTAATGATTCATCTAGTCATTTATCTATCCAATCCAGTTTCTCATTACTAGCAACTCATGATTATCTTGCTAAAGAAAGAAAATGTCAAAGAACTGTCAAAGAACTGTCAAAGAAGAAAAAGAAAGTGAAAAAGAAAATGAAGTTATTTAATCTTTACCTGAAGTACCTGAAGAAGACAAGACCAACTTGAAGAAGAAGAAATGAAAGAAAGAAAGAATTCATCTTCCAATATTAGTCAAGAAAGCAGGAACTTATGATATACTTGAAGATTTGGCATTTCAGAAAGCCAATATCACTATTGCTCAGCTTATCAAGATATCATCTGAACAAAGAATTTGAATATCAAAAGAAATGAGAAAGAAATCATAGAGAAAACTTAAATGAAAAACAATGTTTATTTAGAAGATTAAAATAATCTTAGCCTGATGTGAAGCCAAAGTTGGAAAGACTCCTGTAGACTTGATTGTGGATACTGAAGTATTAGGATATGTCATCAGTCATGAATTTCACAAATAATTATCAAAAAAAAATCTAATATCTTCATGTCTGATATTAATAGATATTCCAAGTAACCATTAGGAGTTATTAATAACTTTTCTATTACCATTGATAGAATCATAATTCCAGTTGAAATGGATATTACTAAAGCTCAAACTTATAATTTAATAGTAGGAATAGATTGGTTAAACAAGATCAATACTAAAAGTGATCTAAAGAAAAATATAATGATCTTTGATTAGAATGGAGAAGAAGGAAGAGTATCAATCAAATTCATCCATGGATAATGAAATACTATATCTGAAGACAATGATAATGATACAAAAACATCCTCTAGTAAAACTTCTGATGATAAGTTTGAGATTAAAGATCAAAATCTAGAAGATCATAATTTTTTATGGTGAATATCTGACAAACTCTGGACTCAGATTCATACTTTATCCAGATGATTCAATGATATAGATTTTGGAAAAGTTTTATACATGATTATAAACTCAATTCCTAAAGTTAGAAATGTTAAAATTTTTGAAGAAGGAATACAAGTCAAAGATACCACTCTTATCTGAAAAGAATACTCAAAATTAGAAAGAAGATTTTAGCAGACTCACTATTAAAGTTCTCAATAACTTTTAATTAGAGAGATCCTGCAGCTGAATGTTAATATAATCACAAATTACCAATATGTAAATATGAATATCCTCAATGTTTTGATAATTTAGTTATCTGGATTAATATTAAAATGAATACTTCAAATAATTTATCAATAATTTTATCTCAGAACAAAGCTAAAGACTGATGATTAGAAGTAAAACATATCTGAAAATCAGAAAGATACCTATCACTGAAGAAAGATTCTTTTCAAAAAGTGAAGTCCTACAAAAATTGAAGCTAGAAGAAAGAATAGTTAAATGTTCATAATGTAAATATTTTGTAAATAATGAAACTATTTCAGAAGCAAGAGATGGAAATAAATCTGGAAAGCAATACTGTTCTGATTGCTTCACTTAATAATAACTTAATTTACCTGTTTGTGATTACTGTGGACTTCGAGATGAAGCTAGACACTTTCTTGGAGTAACCTAGAGATATAATGAAGTAAAATATTTTTGTGACTATACTGAATAATGCGTATATATATTTAATCATGATAGTTGGCAAAAAAATAATGGCACTATCAGAAAATTGGGAAGTAATGATAACTTGTTAAATATTTATCAATAATGTAATGAAATTGGAAAAGCAATACTTATCTGATATATTACTGAATATGATAAAGAAGAAGAGATGCAATATATTACTTATGATAGATCTGAAGAAGTATCAGTTCAAGAAATCTTTCTGGCTATCTATCAACAACTATCTTCTTTTCAAAGAAAATAACTAGCTCAATTAAAATATATTAATGTGAAGCTCTGTAATGAATATTTGATTTCTTGTGATTCAAATACTTGTGATAATTGTGTACGATCTGAACAGGTTGGAGAACTACTAGAAGAAAAATTATTAGAACCAGAAAAAAGAAGAGAAAGCTGAAGATAGTGACTATGATTCAATTGAAGAGATTCTAAATGAATATTATACAGCAACTAAAGATTATGAAAATGAAAAAGAGGAGAAAGAACCACTTGAAGAATAGTTAGCAAGTTTGATGATTAAAATATATAATGATGAAGATAAAGAAAAGATGCCTGAACAAGCTCATGAAAATAATATAGGCTTTGATTTCAGATATTCTGGAGAAGAAGCAATCCTAGTTCATCTTCATCAAACAGTTATAATTGATCTTTATTTGGTAATTAAAGTTCCTGTAGAAACTGTTTATCAACTAATGTCTTGATCATCATTAACTAAGAGAGGAATAGAAGTTAAAGGAGAAACTATTGATGCTGGATATATTGAAAATATTGGAGTTCTTTTACACAATAATTCTAACAAATCTTATAAAATCCAATCTAATGAACAAATTATCCAAGCAATCTTTTTACAACTTGTTCTAATTAAAGAAATGATATCTGTAAATATCAGAGAAGAATTAGAAGAATCATCTTGTGAAACTCAAGAATTTGAATTAACTAGAAAGGATGAAATGAAAGCATACTTTCTAGACAAAGAAGAAATCAAAAAGATAGTTGAATAATGAGAATTGACACTTGGATAACAAGATGTCTTACATAACCTGTTACAAGCATATAAGAATATATTTGCATCAGACCTAAATAAACTTGGATGAACTAATATTATTCAACATTCAATCGATACTGAAAATAAAAAAGCCTATCCATCAAAAGGCTTACAGAGCAACTATATCTGATCAAGAATCTATTCATGATAAAATTCAATAAAGTTAGATGCAGATATCATCCAAAAATCCAATAGTCTCTGTATCTCACCTATTATAGTAGTAGCAAAAAAAAATGACAAGAAATAATTTTGTATTGATTATAAAAAACTCAATACACTTATCAAGAAAGATGCCTATCCTTTATCACGAATTGATAAAATAATGAATAATCTTGGAGATGCAAAATAGTTTTCATTTATGGATCTTACATCTGGATACTGGCAGATCAAAATAGAACTATTCAGTATTGAAAAGATAGTATTTATCTCAAGAAAAGGATTGTACAAATTCAAAGTTATGCCTTTTGGACTTTGTAATGCACTAGCAACTTTTTAACAAGCTATGGATAGCATACTTGGAGATTATAATTAGAAATTCATCATGGTCTATATTGATGATATAAATATATACTCAAAGACTTGAGAAGAATATTTGAAATACCTACAAAAAGTTTTTTAATGAATTAGAGAAGCTAGATTAAAACTCAACTTAGAAAAATATAACTTTACTTGAGATAACTTACCCTTCCTAGAACATATCATAACTCAGGATGGAATTTTATCTAACCTTCAACCATCCAACAAATTCAAGAGTTTTCTACACCAACAAATATCAAAAAGCTCAGATAGCAGCATAACTATTTAAACTTTTAAAGAATGATATCATTTTCATTTGAACTGTAAACCAAGAAAATGCATTTCAGATTTTGAAAGAAAAACTCACCACTGCTCTAATCTTAATTTATCCTGATTTCACCAAGAAATTCTATCTCTACACTGATATCTCTGATCTGGCCTTGGTGCAGTATTATCTCAAAAAGATGATAAAGAAAGAGAATGAGTAGTAGCCTATGTAAGTATTTCAATTAAACCTGCAAAGAAGAATTATAGTGTCACTGAAAAAGAAGCTCTGGCTATAGTCTGGGCTGTTAGACAATTTTGATATTATCTTCTTGAATCTCTTTTTGAAATTGTTACTGATCACAATGCACTTCGATAGCTATTTACTAAACAAGTTAATCCTGGATCCTGAATTTCAAGATGGATAATGGATAATGATTATGATGGAATATAATTTTATTGTCACCTATAGAGCTGGAAAGACCAATCAAAATATGAATATACTCTCAAGAATATATTAACAGGAGTAGAATACTAAACTCACTTGATTAATTAACTAATCAGCATAATTTTTACTAAACAACTAATTAAACAACTTATCCAAATCTAATTGATTCAATATAATGGATTTAACAATATATTACAACTTAATAAGATACCTGGAAAATGAAAGTTATCCTGTAGGATATACTGAGGAACAATAAAAGAAAATTTGTCAGCAATCAATATACTTTTTAATTATTAATAAAATACTTTATAAAAAGAATAGAAGAAGAAAATCTATTATATTACTTCAAGTATTAAAGAAAAATGAAATTGAAGCAGTAATAACTAGTATACATTCAGATTTACTTGCTGAACACTTTGGATTTGATGGAACTTATCAATGAATTGCTATTAGATATTAGTAAAATGAAATGAAACAGATATAAAGAACTTTATTAAATCTTGTGAAACTTGTCAAAGAACTGGTAAACAAACTATAAAACAATCTCTACATTCTATTAAAGTTGAATAATTTTTTGATAAAATTATAATCAATCTTGTTGACCCTTGCAAAGTAACTAAGAAGAAAAATTGATATATTGCTGTAGCAATAGATTCACTCATAAAATGGCCTGAAGCAAAAGCAATTCCAAATAAAGAAGTTAGTATAATTATCAAATTTATTTTTGATCTTATTTAGTAGCATATGCATACGTATATACTGATCACTTATTAAAAATTTTATTTTATAAATATAGAACTTTTACTTTTAAATATTTATTATCTTTAATTATTTTAACATTCTTATTAATTAGCTTAGTTTCTTGTTAGTATTTAACTCTTTAAAGATGAATATTCTTTCAATTTTATTCAAAATATTTTGACCCTTCATCAATAATTGAAAGATAACAAATTTAATGGAACTTTACAAATTTGAGAAGATCAGTTAATACTTAAAGACAGCAGTCAAAAAGTTATTTATGATCTTGTTATTAGAAGATAACTTAACATCAATATAATTTTGAAAATACCTCAAGAACCAGAACTAATAGTAAAAGAAGTCTCAACTTCAACAAGTAATTCATAGAATAGCCCTAGAGTAAAATAATTTGTGAACATAATCAATACTGAAATTTCAAGAATAGTAATCACAGCAAATATTACTTATCAATTTTAATCTGATCAAAGCTGAAAGACAAGAATTCAAATAATATTTAATGATCTATTTAAAAATTGTAATAATTAATCTGATAAATTATAATTTATTAGATATTATTACTTTGAATAATTATTAAAAGAAATACCTAGATAATATTCAAGAAAATTAATAGAACTATAAGAGAAATAAGATTATCAAAAGGAGTTACTTTGATCAGAAGATACTTCCTTCTTGGAAAATAAATTTACCAGCTATTAGAAAAATGTGAACTTGAAAAAATATACAACTTCCAATAAATTACTTATAATGACCTGATACATATAAGAAATAAAGAAATCAAAGAAATTTTGAAAAGAATTTAATAGTCTCACTAGAACTTGATCTTACTTAAAGAGATTAAATATTATCATAGTAATATAAATTTCTTTAATTTTATAATTTTTTAAATATAAAAAAATTTAATTAATCAATCAATTTTTAGAAAATATATGATTTCAAATAATATAATTAGTATATTAATTATGGATTCAGTTATGATTTAACAATATTTTTGTAATATTCTTGCAATATTTTTGTAACATTCTAAGATTATTAATGAATAATTAGCCCTAAAATCAATAACAGTTTATAAATAGTTTAATAATAATTCAGAAATACTTTAGAAATAGTTCAACAATATTACTATAATAATATAAATTTCTTTAATTTCATAATTTTTCAAATATAGAAAAATTTGACCAATTAATTGATCTTTAGAAGATATGTAATTTCAAATAATATAATTGGTATATCAATTATAGATTCAATCATGAATCAATAATATTTTTGTAATGTTCTTGCAATATTTTTATAATATTCTAAGATTATCAATAAATAATTAGTCCCAAAATTAATAATAATTCACAAATGATTCAATAATAGTTCAGAAATGCTTTAGAAATAGTTTAGCAATGAATTTCATTTATTTTTATTATTTATCTTTTCTTTTTAGAATATCTATCTTATCTTTTTATTTTATTTTATCATTTATATTATTATTTAACCTACTATATATATCTTATCTTTTATTTTTATTTGTTTATTTATTGATCCTTTGCTTTAAAGATTGTAATTATAATCTAGAGTAATAAATGAGTTTAGATAAAAACTTATAAAATCTTAAAGATGTATAAATATCACTGCTTTGAGACCTGAAATAAATGTACTTGAATAGTAATAATTCAATTGTCTTTTGAAAATACTTGAGTTATACTTATCTTGT
>CAJVPS010002006.1:0-13500 GCA_910591765.1 Ambispora leptoticha | reverse complement strand
GTACAGAGATATTATAAATAAATATTTTTGCTAATTTCTTTTTATTATATATAATAGGTGATAAAAGCAAGTATAAAGAAATTATAAAGCTTATCATGATTTCTTCTTTTTCATTATCTTATTCTTTTACATATCAATTTGCTTCATCTAATCATTTATTATTTAGTAATAATATGAAGATTAATAATATTAGATATTCTTCATTACTAACTTAATTTCTACTTACTCAAGTATTAAATAATGAAAGATCTTTAATTTATGAAAAATTCAAGTATTTAATAAATATTCTAAACAAAAAAATTAATAGTATATACTATCTTTATTAATTTTTAGATGATTAAGTACAAGAACAAATCAAATTAATTAAAAAATTAATCATTATCAATGAACTATTCAAAATATTTTGAAAGATACTTATCTTTAATTATTTTCAAAGTCAAAAATCAATCTGCAAGATCTACTAAAGTTCTTTTTTCTATTATTCTATATAGCAAGTATACAAGGAGATAGCCAAGAAGTTGATCTCTATAATCCTCTTTCCAACCTTCAAGGAATATCAACAAATATTAGAGAAATATTTGGCAGAAAATGCTGAAGATTATATTAATAGTCTGGGTTATAATGTGTAAATATCTATATTTATAAAGAAATATATTCATCAGGTTTGTCATAAATTATATAAATCTATAAATTTTTTACTAATTATTTTTGTTTAATAATTTTAGATAAAAGTAAAATATCACAATAAACATAATGATTATGCTTTTGCTATCTAAAATATCATCTTTTTAATATTTGATAAAGAGAAATTAATAAGGATTAATAATAATACATCTATTATTTATCTTGCTAAGTGGAAGAGGAGTGAGAAAATGCAAACTGCATATAAAAATCTCTTCCAAAATAATAAATTGCTTACAAATATCAATTACATGATATTTAAGAAATATAAAGAAAAAGTATTACCATTGATGTACTATATATTTGTTTTAGTTATCTGTGACATTCTCCTCAGTCTATCAAGTTCAGGAATCAAATATAAAAATAGGTTAGTAGCAAGACATATACACATATTTATGATAAGTAATACTTTGAATTTGCTTAAAATTTGCATTAAAAATCATTCATATAATAGATATTTAGTGAGTTATAGAAAATAATCAGTTAGTAATACTAGAAATGATGGTAGAGATGATGAAAAAAGAAATTAAAGAAATGAAGTAAGTGGCAAAGAAAAAATGTTAAAAGTCATGGATTAAGAATATGGTTGAAGAAGATGATGATGAGGAAGATGATGATTATGATAATTTTATAAGTTTCTTTAATACTCTTTGCAATTTATTTCTTTGAAGTCTTTAAAAAACTAATTTTTTATTTAAAAGATCACTAACTTGAATCATGAATTTATATAATATAGTTTTCTTTAAATTTATATTTTATTATATATATATAATTTACAATAAAATAAATATTTTTATTATTGTTTAACCTATGAATTCTACAATTACTTGAAATTGTTACTACTACTTGAAACTGATATTACAAAGTTTTGTGTAGAATTTTAAAAAAAAATTAAAAAATCTGCACAAATCTACATTTTATTACAAATCTGCACAGATTTTTTAATTTTTTTTTCTTTACTAATTATTATCAGATTTGAAGTTTTACGCAAATTTTGAATCTAAAGATTTGTACAAAATTATGCTCTTGAAAATTGTCTGATAAAGAAAATATTAATAATAAATATAATTAAAAATATTAATAATCTAAATTAATAATTGTAATACACATAATAATTATTTGCATGATAATATGCTAAATCTAATATATTAAATATATAATAATCATCTGTATATTTAAAATAAAATTAATTTTTAAGAAAAAGTAATATAAAGTTAATTTGTAATATAAATAATACAAAATAAAGATCTAAACTAAAAGAAAAATAACCTAATCAAAATTATTACAAAAAAATTAGAATTAATCTAGTAGAATCTCTTTTAATTATTAGTAAAGAAAATTACTATATTATAATTATTATTAACTATCTAATTAAATAAGCTAAAACAAGATCTATTACAGATACTTTTACAATTATAATAATTTTATTTCTCTATGAGAATATAATGATAAAATATGAATTTTTAAAAAAAATATTAAGTGACAAAGAAATTATATTTATTAATAAAATAATTAAAAAATTATTAAAAAAATATTAAATCAAGCATAGATTTTCTATTTTATATCATTCTCAAACTAATAAATTAGTTAAAAGATTAAATTAAATTTTATGTATTTTATTATCAAAATATGTTCAATTTTACAAGAAAGATTAAGATCATTACCTATTTTCAGTTTTATTTATTTATAGAATAATGAAATAAAATATGACTTTATTTAAACTCTTTCAATTAATATATAATTGATAAGTAATAATATTATTAAATATCAAATTAAAAGATTTTTATAATCTTACTTTTGAAGAAGTTCTTATCAAAAAAATATGCGAATTAATTAATGAACTAGAAACTATACAAGAATTAGCTCTTAATAATATTTAAGAGAAATAATCAAAATAAAAAGAATGATATAATAAGAGATAAAAATCAATAATTTTTTGAATAGAACAAAAAATATTAATGAAATAAATAGAAATTTAATATTAGTATCATAATAAATTTAATAAAAAGTGAAAAGAATTATTTTATATTTATGAAATTTATAATAAAGATATTTATAAACTTAGAAATCTAGATAGAAAAATCTTAAAAAATTTTTATAATAGTGACTATTTGAAGTTATATATTAAGTTTAATAACTTAAAATCAGTTATTATTATTAATAATAATTAAAAAGATTTACAGAATAAATTTCTTAAAGCTAGAGATTCTGTAATTAATTATCTATTTATATAATGCAGTAAAAATGATATAGTAATATGATGTAATTATAATATGTGATACAATTATTAATCATTACTAAATCAGATATATAAGAAATTTATATTAATTAATTTAATTTATTATTAATCCTATTATTAATTTATCTTATTATTTATATTTAGTCTTATTCTTTTATTAATTTAGTTATATATATTACATTTAATTTATAGTTTTATTAAATTAATAATTCTCTAATTAATTATTATTAACTTTTCTTTTTTTTTACTTTAATCTTAAAATATCTTTAATATTTCACTAATTTTAATTTTTAATTATTATATATTTAATATTTTTTATAATTATTCTTTTAAAATTTTACTTATTCTTAAGTAAATTAGATAAAATATTATGTTAAAAATAATTTATAATTAGCATAATAAGAAAATATTATATATATAAAGAGTTAAGAAGTAATCAAGAATAATTAAGTTTGATAGAAGTAATTAATTACTGAGTTAAGAGTAATTAATTGATATTTTCTTTAATAAACACATATATTTTATCACATATCTTATTTTTATTTCTTCTTGCTTTATTAAGAAAGTAATTTTATTAAAAGTAAAACTTATATAAATTATCTTATTAAGAAAATAATCAATTATATAATCTTTTAAAGTTATAAAAGTAAATAATTATCATGAACACAATCATGCTTATCATTTTAAAATGATAATAATATTAATCTTTTTGTATCAGATCATATTAAAGAATAAAATAAAAATTTGTAATAATATAATTAAAATTATAAGATTGAGAGTTAATAATAATATATTATATTAAATTTATTATAGATTCACATATTATCACACACTGTATATATTTTCTGGCCAATCATCGTTCGTATTTTCTAACCTATCACTATTGACTCACGTGATTTGCCCCCGCTTTAGACGAATTCGATTTATGATCAAATATGAATGTAATGATTATATTAGTTAACTGCATTTATATAACGAATTGTATTCCTGTTTATGTTCTAATAAGATTAAAATGAATAATAAAACATGGTTTTGTAATATATGATAAGCACGTGAAGCTATATGAACTAAATTATCTTGATTTCTTGAATATTTTAAAATTTAATTTGATACAAATTTCGGAATGTGGCCCAGCAACTGTTGAGTTTAGATGACTTGCACATTATAATAATGATGTATGCTATCGCTTTTTTAAATACTATTCAGATTTTTTCTTGATTGATGCCGGTATAGCGAACTGATAAATTGCGTAACCAACCAACACCGTAGTCAACAAGCTCCAAAATACAATAACGTGAGGTGGTGCCGGGTTGGGGAACTCTCCACGACCAAATTTAATGATTATTACGGATTCTGTCATTATCATAGCGATCGTAAGCCATGCTTGAGGTCCAAAACGCTTGCAATTTCTTTTTAATTGGTATAAATTAATTAGTCAAGCAATGATAAATTTAGATTCGTATTGTTAATCGTGCGTCTACGTAAATAATTAGGAATGAATAATAGATGTTTACTTGTCCGTTAAGTATTGGTATGCCTCTCGTACACCAGGAGCAGAACAGAAGAAAAGAAGCGTAGCTCGTATAGCGTTCATTGGATGTTCAGGTGGAATCCATAATAGGTACTTGAGATAGAAAGAATTGAGCTCTGCTTGCAAGAACTATACAGTTATAATGATTTGATAAGAACAAATTATATAGTAATGATTTCTTATCAGAAAACTCGTATTTTTCAAGAATAAATAAAGGATACAAGAAACAATAATGCCAGGACTGCCAAAAAATTTTTGAAATTATGCGTAGCACTCCACTCGAATTTCGTCCAACTATGCGGGGTGAATTGTTGCACTGTTCGTTTAACTTTTCCTTTGAGCGATGGAATCTCTTTTACACCTCGCCACGAATATCTTTTCACTTCTAAGTATTCGCAAGTCTTCATTCCAAGATAAAGTCCAGCCCAATTGCAAATGAGCACGTCAAGGACCCACTTTAAGATATGATGAATATAAAAACTTTTTAGTGAAAGAATCCCGAAACCGTAAAAATTAGAAAAATGGTCAACCCACATGATCCCACCAGCACTCTGCAAAATTAGGCAACTGATGCTGCAACGAATACTCCATAACCTCAAACATGACCGACAGAATCCAACAAAACCAATAATCACGAAGCACAACTGCTTTTGCGTACCAGCCCGCCACATGATATATCACGAAGACGTCCATTTGGTTCTAATCGGAGCAACAACGCATCAATTACAACAATTTATTATTAAAGTGTTGATGCATACGAAAGACCATACATAATGTTATCATATTTATATTTCTTTGACACAAGGCGCATGCAGGAGGAGCGTAAAAAATGCGCGCACTTTCATGTTTTGCCAACTCAATTCACAGTTGTCAGCGTATGAGCGTTCTGGTAATGGAACTCCGAGGGTGGGATCTATACATGCGAATATGTATCTCGCGTCGCGTTTGCTCTACACGTGTTTTGTATAAATAGTGAATATTAATAATTATATTTTGTAAATACCCGCTTGGTAATAGCAATAACAGATAATGTTACCTGAAATAATAAAAAAACAAGCAGTAATTGATATAACACTCCAACTCCCATTACAATTCGCCAAAATGTGGGATGCGGACGTATAAATGGTCCATCGCGAAATTGTAACATTGCAAATGCGAGGAAAAATCCAACCGCGGCTCCAACTCCTCTATATATTAATCGAGAATAATGGTATCGAATTAAAACACGTACCGTCAAATAATGGAGATTTTAAAAAATTTGCCTCCATAGCATGATGTAAATTTTCTTTTTGCATCTTAATAGTGAGGGAATGTCGATTATAGAAGCGAGTAGTAGTAATAATAATAAACCTCGAATTCCATGATAATCTCGAATATTAATGTGTATAAAATAGTAAACTCACACTCGGATATTTGTGGCCGTATCATCCGCCTCTGGTGATAGAGCAAAATATACAAGGGCGAACAACATTGCCGTTAATACCGTAAGCGTGTGAGGCTTATCTTTAGCAAGCGAAAAAAAAGTCAGTCATTACTTATATGTCACATTTTAAAATCAGAACATAGTGGGTACATTTACTCACAAAAAAATTCCACGGCTGGATCATTAATCATGTGTGAAGCGGGTTGAACTCGTAATGACCGTGCATTAAGTGGGTCTTTTAGCGAATTCGAAAACTGTTCGCTCTTTAGATATTCTACTGAGCTCGAGCTCATCTTTACGCTAATAATCTAGATATGGAGTAAAAAATATAAAACAGACACTTGACGTGAATTTCTTTCAAAGGCAGGTGTTCGTCTAACTTTTTTTGTAATAAAGTTGAAGATCGCGATTGAAACTTCCATAAATGGTAAGAGAAACGTTAAAATTCAATTAGAAAAATGAATGGACCATTAGTTGACTATTCTTCAGCTGAAGAATCGGGAGATTCAAAAGAGGAAAATGAAGTCGGAAAATTTAGCAGTGGAAAGCTTTGTAGAAGTCAAGAAGAGGAAGAAGAGAACAAAGAATCAAGGTACTTTCTCTTTCCCGTAAGAAAATCGTTAAAGCTATGAAGTTAATATTTGGCAATATGTAAAAAATAAGAAAAAAGAAACAAGTGGACCTTCCGCCATTACCAAATGAATTCTTGGAGTTATTTACAGGTCCGAATATTTATCCTTTTAAATTAAGCATTAATATAAAATTACTTTTTAATGAAGTTTCCTGTAACTCAATAGTAGGTCAAAAACGACATACGGTAAACAAAAAAGAAATCGATACGACTAAAAAGCACGAGGATCGAATAAGAACTGTTTCGCATGTCGAAGGAAATTGGGCGACGCATGTTTTCGTTGACGGTATTTACATATGTGACTGTCTATTATTTACAAGAATATATAAGAAATTTGACATGATTTATAGTGAAAATCGATAGAGATTTTGAAAATATAATACAAAAAATTAAGAATAAGGTACAGAAAATTATCGCTCAAGAAGGTCATGATTTTAAAATTTATTCTTGTTTTGAAAGAAATGAGGATAAAGGAAACATCGAGGAGGAAACTCTTGAGTCAAAGTTACCGGAAGAAAATGAAGTGGATGCACTTGTTTCTTCTTCGAGCTATCCTTCATATACTCTTCACGAAGCAATAACTGATGATGATGACACAAAATTGCTACACATAAGTCTATCACGACCGATTTTCTTAAAGTACCATCAGATCAATAGCTTCTGGGGAAAAATACGAAGCGCAGTTCAAGATAGTAAAAGGTTATTAGACAATATTAACCAAGCAATCAAAATTTATATGAAAAATATAACTTTTTCCTGTTTTCCTGTTTTCCGTACGGCTATAAGCCTAACAAAATAATATAAATTAAAAGGTTTTCATTGTCATTCGCGAAAATCGAGTACTTTGTCAACGATGAAAAAACACGTTCGTTTTTGGCATTGGAAGTCGGTAAAGGATATAATGAGGTAAGGAGCCAATAAATGACGATTTTTTCTATTTCTATATATATATATATATATATGGATTGGATTGGATTGGATTTGATTAATCCAATTTCCGCGATCAAGTTAATCATGAAAGACGCGTAATGATTAATTGTATAATAGTTGAATTCTTTGCTCAACAAAATTAACTGTATAGTTGCCGATTTCAAACAAAAGCGATTTTATAAGGCAAGTAGTACTATTATTATTATTATTATTATTATAAAACACGATTAGCGAAACTTTATCTAACGTCTTCTTAATGCATCCTCTTTTTTTCAATATTATAGATTCCACGTTTCCATGCTAGCATTCTCTGGTGGTCCCCAAGAAACACAACAGCAGCACTCTGCGATTCAATCGTTGCTGCTGCTGCGGCAAATGAAGATGAAATACGCGAAGAAATATTTATAATAGATGGGATAAATTGTAAAATTGGAAATAAAGAATTCACACAAATTTTAGTATAATAGATTGTACATAATTGCCTCCAAAAATATGAATAAATAATTAGTCAGGTAATTCTACTGTCGAATAAATTAATCACGACAAATTAAACATGTCCAAGTAAAATGACTATTAATGTTGGTTTAATGTAGGAAAATAGTGTAGTACATGAGTTGTATGTTCGTTAAAATAAATATGTAAAAATCTACGCTTTGCTTAATGTTATCTTTTTATGCCTTCGCTGCATAGCGACCACCGTCACTTTCAGTGTTGGCAATCATTTCTGATATTACTTTTTGTAATGTGGCTGATTCGTCGGGTCGAGGATGACTCAGCTATTTAATATGAGATGATTATATTGCGATCATTAATAATAAAGAAATTTTAATGTCACAATAGCATAAATAAATCCCATAGTATGAAAATAAATCTCTCACCTCGCCAATGTCATAAACATGAACACGACCATCCGAAGCACCAATAGCCACTCTTCTTCCATCTTTGTCCCAGTTAATCTTGTTAAGTGCTCTACCACCACTATTACCACCAACTTGTGTGCTTACAATAGGAATCTAAGATCAAGGGATTAACAAAAATAAATGCTCAAGTTATATATTTAGGAAAAACGAACAAAGTAATCACCTCAGTATCGGAGTTCAAGTTCCACAACGCAAACTTTCCAGTGCCATCAACAGACGCAAATAATGCTGGATGATTAGGAGACCATTTTACATCATACACGTAATCATCTGCGCCCTCAAACGAGTACAAAGGACTGATGGTAGTATTTGCGATGGATGGTTTCGATATTGACTATATATATATATGGGGTACACAAATATTCAATGATTAAAGTATTATTGAATTCGTATAATAGAAATTGATTTCCTCACCTTGGCTCTCCACAACTTAACTGTCCAATCGACTGAAGCAGTCAAAAACAGATCCGAAAAATCAATTTTTCCTGCTAGAGGATGGAATTGGAGACCAGTCACCGGACCCCAATGTCCCTTGTAACAATCATATTGGTTAATTCCTGCTTTGCTATAAGTTTAAGGTTCAAATAAATCTTATTAGATTGTTCGAGATAATAATATTAAAAGTTGAAATATATTTACCTTCCAGCTCGATCAAATCGATTTGCTTGATACACATTTCCCTCTTCCGTTCCAACCCAAAAAGCTGTTGTCTCATTATCAGGGAAACCTAACGCTGTCACGGACACTTCATCTGTTTTAGTATGTGTCGGATGCACGAGTTCCAAAGTTTCCTACTCAAAATAATTTAATAATTGCTTAATTCCATAAATTCCTTAAACTGATTTTGAATCTATATACGATGTTGCATTATCAAATAGCTCACCTGAGGTTGAGTCAACATATCTAGGTGCCATGAACAAATCAATCCATCAGTACTTGCACTGACAAGATCATGTGCATTCTGTGTCCCTACCATTTGCATGGAATAAACGGGATGAGTGTGTCCTGAGGAAGAAAGCGGTGTTTTTAATATTGGTAGAGATTTTGCTCTGGTGTCCCAAAGAACAATTTGTCCCGAGTATGTTCCTCCAATAATGAGGTTTGGATTGAAATTAGAGAATGTGGTGGTGAGGACGTCAGACTTTTTATTGGAGAGTAGAGATCCATGACATAAGATTTAATAATTTGATAAAATTTCGATGATTATGACAGAAATTCAGGTTCAACATTTGAATCGGGCTTCACCTGGGAATGAAAAATATACTCCGGACTTTCTAGTAAATGTGTATTCCAGACAAGAACAATTCCATCTGGTTCATTCATTGCCATGGGATTTTTGTTGTATGAAGCAACACTAAGTTCCGGATTCTAAGATCGAGAGCAATAAAACATAAATTACTAGAATAGAATAAAAACACGAAATTCAATTTTGTAAAACTTACCTTGCGTGACCAGCTGACATCTGTAACTGATCGATTCTTTGACCATTTATCATCATAGAAAGTACACACTAATTTGACACGTGCATGCGAATCTTCATCCATACTATACCAGACGAAATGTTCGGGTTGAATTATAGTAATTTGCAATTATAGATCAGAAAATATAACAATTCTCACCTGTCAATATCTGCACTTTCACTATAATTTGTGAGTATGTCATATGTTTCATTGAGAGCTCTTAACGCGACTTTCGTTGAATAGTCCATAAATTTGGAAAATTCAACGGAATGAATAATTTTATCTCTTTCCTTGTCATTCAAATCTATTAAATAAATTATTGCAGTTATTTAAATTTATCGAAATTTGTAAGGATCCACAGAATAAATAATAAATTAACCTTTAGCTAGCTGAATCTTTTTCTGTTTTTCTAATTCCTCTTTTCGTTTTCTTTCTTCCTCCTCTTTTCTGGCCTTTTCTTCGGCTTCGAATTCTGCCTTGACCTTTTGATAGATTTCTTCTTCGGAAGGCGGCTGTGGTCCAAACGATGTGGCAGTAGTTTGAACTTCTTTTCCGTAGAATACTTTATTCTATAAAAATTGAAAAAGGAGATCAACATATATTCGTCAAAAATCAAGAATTCGAAATTTTACCTTGGGAGCAATATCAAGTATAATAGTCTCGAAATGAGTAAAATCTGGTATGAATCTCGCACTTGAGATAGCAGGACTTAAACGAATCACAAGGAAAAACCCAAATTTAATGAAACCATCAAGTCAATTAAAAACTTGTTAAAACGTATAAACCAGAAAAAGATGTACCTTTGCGGCATAGACGAAACAGGGGAAGCCAATTGCCCCAGCACCGAAGGTTTTGGCGCGTATGAAGGAGCAAAAGTACTACTTCCTTTCTCACTACCTCCTTTCTCAGAACCGTTATCAGAGTCACCAGGTGACGTAGTAGCAGGGTGTTCAGACTTCTCTTTTTCATTTTTATTTTTATCGTGAAGCAACTGATTCACTAGATCATCAATTGCGTCTCGACGGCTTCGTTCTGCGGCCGGGGCCTGACCAGTAGTAGTAGTGGTATTGTTGGGGAGGGGAATTAGCGGTGGCGTTTGAACTTTTGTGGTGGCAACAATACCTAAATACATAAAATTTGTGGAAATACTTTTTTTTAACTCGAATTACCGGTTTATCTTGTTTTTGTTCTACCAAAGCATGCTTACGCTCCTCTCGGGCACGTCGAAGTTCCGCGAGTTTTTGTCGCTTCTTTTCGAGTTCTTCCTTGCGTTTTTCCATGACCAACTATAAGATTTTGAAGAATCCGTTGTTACTACTACTACCACGATTAAAGTGAATGAGATGATTTAGACACCATAAGGGTCGCCTGACACAGTTCTGACACGGGTCTTAAAAAATTGAATTTTTTTATCCAAAGATCCAGCTGGCAGGCTAGTCAAAAATATTTGGGATGGTTTTTTGTCGTCCATGGGTCTTACATTTAGAAAGATTTCCAAAACAATATGGCACGCTATTCACGCGTCCTTTTATGAGTCGAAAGAACAGCGGCAGCGTGACATTTTATACGTATAAAAGAGAAATTTCAACGGCTCGACATTTAAGTTCAGCCTGTTTAAAGCAAGGCTCTTTCTCAAATTATTCTTTCAAGTTTTTTGTGTTTGCTTTTCGTCGTCACTATGTTGTGAAAACTGGTAATGAAAAAAACAACCTTGACGAATTTGACCTTGAGAACATGGGAAATCTTAACGAAGCCCTAAAAGAACCTCGAGGAGAAAAACTTGAGAACGCATATAATAATGACAATATTGATTCAAATAATTTAAATAGATCGTTGAATGCTACAGCGTCCATAGACCATATATCGCGAAATATTGATACGCAAAACCAAAATTTGTCGGAATCTTATGATCAAATCATCCTTGAAAGTTTTTCTGCATATATTCAGAAAGGAGATCAACAAGAAGCAAAGAATCTGCTAAGAACCAATAAAATAAGAATAGGTTACAGACAGATACCGGAATTTTTGGAAAAGTTGAAACCGTTTCTACCTGAGCCCGAATTAATAAAGACTGCTAATTCGATTCTATTAGGAAATTTATATCCGCTACATAATGACATGATACATATGCAAGAACTTTGGAAAAGTATGGAATACCAAGAGATCATTAATATCTATCGAAATAAACTCCAAACAATTCAAACGCCATTATCAGAGACTCATTTGCTAGTTATACTTGCAGCATTTGTAAAAAGCAAAGATTTGAAAGGCGCCCACGAATTTATCAAAGAACAAAACATCAACACGAGTCAAATTGACCAGTTGATATATCTTAGTCTCTCAAAATATCTGAACCCGCAAGAACTGGAAAATTTGAAAAGGTTTATCGCAAACATTACAAGAGAATCAGTCACTAAACTTAAGCCCAACACACCAGAGTTCTCTTTTACGTTAACACGGGTATTCAAAGCTAATAACTGGCAATTAGCATTAAATATTTATGATGACCTCGTTAAAAACGGGACTAAATTGAATGAATTTACTTACGCTACTTTCCTTAAAGGGTTTTTGATGATTGATCGATTCGACGAAGCAATGATGATCTGGAAAGATTTGGTGAATTCCGGGCAGAAACCTAGTGCAGTTTTGTATAATTCTGTGATTATAGGTTTCGCGAGACGAAGAAATACCGCGATTGTTGAAAAATTATGGAATAGTATGTTAAAAGATAATATTAAACCGGATGCACACTCATATTCTGCGATTATTGAATGCTACTTTCGAAGTCGAGAAACTAAGAAAGCGGCTGAACTTTATTTGCAGATGTCTAAAGCGAAAATTCAAATGGATATTCATGGCTATAATCGAATTATCAATGGACTATTGTGGAATAATCTACCGGACACCGCTTTAGATCTGTACAAAGCAATGCAGAAAGGATCCGTACCTCCAAACATAGTCACATACAATACTCTAATTCGTGGTTTGATGTATGCAAAAAGATGGCAGGAGCTAATCGAGGTCATAAAAGATATGCGAAAAGCCAAACACACGATGGACGCAATCACGTTAACCACATTTCTCGAAAGATTTTTCGCTATAGGTGATGTCGAGAGCGCGAAAAGTATAATACCACTGTTTGCTCTTGCTGGCGTTCAACCTACCGCGGTCACTTATGGTGCATTAATTAGTGGCCTTATACGGTGTCGGGATTTCGATGGCGCTCAAAAAGCGCTCGAAGAAATGATTGAGCAAGGGCTATACCCCGGCATTCAAGTACTAACAAATATGATACAGGGTCTAATAGCCCGAGGAAAAATCAATACCGCTGAAAATTTGTATAATACGCTGTATTTGACACCAAACAACGCCGTGTTAAATATAATGATTGCTGGATACATGGATGCTGGGGATCCGAAAAAGGCCATGACCTATTTTGACAGGATGTTAAAGTTGCGTATAAAACCCACAAAAGACACTTATTTTATCGTGATTAATGGATTGATGATGTATAATGAATGGGAGATGGCGTATAAAATATACGATCAAATGATTGAAGATGGATTTAGAGCTGAAACGGGCGCGTTGTCACGATTGTGTGAACAGTTATTGATACGTAGAAATATGGTAAATGCGAATTGAAAAACTAAAATACAACGAATATTAATAATGTATATATTTTTTA
>CAJVPS010002005.1:0-13502 GCA_910591765.1 Ambispora leptoticha | reverse complement strand
TAAAAGAATAAGACTAAATATAAGTAATAATATAAATTAAAAATAGAATTAATTATAAATAAGATTAATTAATATAATTTTCTTATTTACCTAATTTAATAATGATTAATAATTACTATATCACATCTAAAGATAACTTCTTAACTGTTGTAATATAATGACAAATAAAGTATTATCTAGTTGTAACTAGTTGTGACTTATAAAATTTTGGAGTTACAACATGTTATAACAGGTGATAAATAAGTATCACATACTTACTGTACTATCTTTAATTACATCTACTATATTATATAAATAGATAATTGATTATAATATATAAAGATGATCACTATTTAATTTGTAATAATATATAAGAAGATCAAAGATATCTTTAGTTCTGTTCATCAAATAAATATACTAAAGATAATATCAAATAATAACTACTAATAATTCTTGAAAAAATAGTTACATTATTATTAAAAAATTCTAATAATAGAATTTCATAATACATAATCAAATTATACTTTCAAAAATTAATAATCTTTAAAGAGCTTTTTAATATTATTAATTAAAATATACTTAATTAAATACTACTATATGAACTTATATCTAAAGAACTGATTTAGTTTCTTTATAATTAACAAATTCCAATATTAATAGTCAGAATAATATCAACAAAATTTATAAAATAGATTTCTAATAACTTCTATATTAATATTTATATCTATAAGATTTATTCCTTTAATTAAAGTAAGTTATAAAAAGACTACTTGAATAATTCTTTTATTAAATTAAATTTTATAAGATTAATTTGAATTATTATACAAAAGAACTTTAATATTTCTAGTATATTTAGTATTAATAGTTTCTTCTTTAACTTCAATATTTTTCTTAGCCAGTAATAATTGAGATATTAATTAATAAACAGCTCCTATAAAAACTTTAATTAATAAACAGCTCCTATAAAAACTTTAATTATTAAATAAAGATCAATTATAATAATTTGATGAGATTGAATAAAAATAATTTCTTCTTTAAAATATTTAAAATCAAAATCTGTATCATATTTATGAACTTATTTAGATATTTTTTCTTTATTTTTATTATTATAAATCTTAATTATTAAATTTGCTAACTATTCTTTAAATTTTTCTTCTTCTTCTACTTTATTTTTATTTTCTTCAGATATTAAAGAAATTTATATTATTATTATAATATTATACTATATAATATATAAAATATATATTTTGTAATACTATTAATATGATTTTATTAATTTAGTAGTTATTTGTTATTAATCAATTATTGTAGAATGTAAAATAATTTGAAAAAGAAATCTAAAATAAATTAATAAATAATTATTATTAAATAAGATATAATTTATAATAATTAAATATAATATATTTTCTAATTAAAATATATATAATTAAGAAAGATATATAAAATTATTTTTAAAATTTACTATAATTATTATAAGTTTTTAATCTTATTTTTTAATCTTATTAATATATTTATTATTTTTATAATCTTAATAAATAATATATTTAATAATTATTTAAATAAATTTATAAATATATATCTAGATATTATTTTAATATATAATAAAATAAAGAAAAATATATTTAATATCTTCAGATATTTTACAATAAATATAAGTAATATATTAAGTAAAAGTAATATAATTTAGTTTAATTATATATAAAATATCTTAAATATTTCATATTAGCAAATAATATTTTAATAAATTTAAGAAAAATAATTATTATTAAAGATTAATCAGTATTAATAAATATATTTAAATTTTATTTATTTTTAAAATTAATAAGTTATTATAAAAAATTTATTAAAGAATTTTTAATTATAATCTTATCTTTTATAATATTTATATAAAATAAAAAATATAAATAATCTATTTAAGTATAATAAATATTTAAAAATTTTAAGTAATATTTTATTTTAATATTAGTCTTATTATTATTTAATTCAAAATTATTATTTATAATTACTATTAATATATTTAATTTTATTATTAAAATTATATTAAGTCAAATTAAAATAAAAATAATTAATTTATAATATTTAAATTATTATTAGCTAAATAAAATTATTTAATATATAAGAAAAAGTTATTAATAATTATATATTATTAAATTTTAAAAGTTATATCTAGTATAATAATTTTAATTAATTATATTTTTTTAGCTTAAATTTTTATTTTATACTTTTTATATTATATTTTATCTTTTATATTACTTATTTTAAAAATTAATTTTATTTTAAATATATAAATAATTATTATATAATTAATTAATTTAGATTTATTTATATTATTATATAAATAATTATTATATATTTTCTAATTATTATTTTAGCTAATTAATATTTTTAATTAGATTTCTTTTAATTATTTTTTTATTTATTTTTATTTATTATTATTTATATTATTTATAATTATTATTAATTTCTAAATTATAATTTATTACTCTTTAAAAATGCAAATTAAATTAATTAATTATATTTAATTTATATATATTTTAAATTAATAATTTATTTATATTTTATATTTATTTTATTTTATATAAATAAAGTTATTTTTATTTTATATTTTATCTTTAGATCTAAATATTATTTAAATAATAAAATTATAAGTATTTATAAATTAAAACTATTTACTTTATATTTTATCTTATTTATAATTATAAATAAATGATTTTATATTTAAAAGATTAAAACTTACTATAATTACTAATTATATTATTAGAATATATTAAAATATAATATAATCTTTCAAAAAAATAATTAAAAATATTATAAGTCAACAACTTTAATATAAAATGCAAGTTAAAAAAAGATAATATTATTATTAATACACTCTTTTACTAATTATATCTAGTAAATATTATTATTATTATTATTAATCTTATTGATAAAAAAGAGTTAATATAAAAATATAAAGAAGATAAATATTTTGCAGATATTTTAGAGACCTTGCAGAATTTTAATAACATAATATCAAAGTAATAAGCAAAAATCTATCACTTTGAATTGAAAGAAGATTTATTATATCTGAAGAATACTAATTATATAATTAGATATATACTTGAGAATTAACTAAATATAGCAAAATAATTATCATTTATTTTAACACATTCAATTCTAATATATTTTTTCAGATTATAGATGCATACTTAAGAGTTACAGAAATTCAAAGCTGATATTTCTCATTTTACAATAATAGTCATTCATCATTATGAATTGTGAATGAAAAATATTATTAGTTGGATCAAACATGCAAGAAATATTGCAAAAAGATCAGAGCTGTAAACATTATTAGAAAATATGTTTATAGATTAAATAATATTTAGTAAGAAAAATTAGCAATGAGATATAATGAATAAGCAAAAGTTGATTGATCGATAATATTTTTTATTTTAAACATAATAATTCAATAAATCACTCGATTTAGTTAACGATCATTTGTTATAACTTTATTTCTTTCTGAATTATGCATATTTTTCATTAGCAAGTTAAAGATAGATTACTTCTGGTAAGTCACAATATCTGACACCGTATGGCAGAGCTAAATTGCAGTTAATTCCTGCGGCTGTTATTTAAAGCAAGTAGGCTCTCTCACCCCTTAAAAATCACATGATCTGCTTTTTTTCCAGAATATATACGCATCACGATAATCTTAAATCTCAATTCAACTTCTGAAAGAAAAACATTAATAAATGAATAACTCTTGTGCTTCAGTATTAAACGTAGCAGCGTTACAACTCTTGGGTATTGACATGAAAAAGTTGGAGGAATGGGTTGTGAACGAAGAGAGTGGTAAAAATCGTGGTCGGTGTGGAGCTGATCCTTCACCTCTTCTTAAAGGTACGATTTTGAATTTTTGAAATACTTGTTAATTTTATTTATTTGATTATTTATTTATTAGACTTAGTTGCAACTGGCATTTCAGTTGATTCGACAGATAAACAAGTCTCGGAATTCAAAACGATGAATACAAGCGAGAAAAATGAAATTCATGAATACAAGGTTGAGGAAGAATCAAGTAAAGATATGAAGACTATAGCTGGTTCTTCGGGCATAAAAGAAAATCCTCAACCATCGTACATACCCAACTTCTTGCCATCATTACCTGATGGTTGCCCACCAAAAGGATCAGAATTCGAATCGGATATTAAAAATAACGCAAAAAAGGAAAAATATTTAACACAAAAAAAAGAGAAATGCACATATAATGCCCCGGCTAACGTCTCTAATAATAATAACTCATTAAAACTAAGTTTCAATAATTTATCACTATCACAAGTCCATGAGAAATTTGAAGAAGCATTCAACTCGTTTGAACAAGAGAAATCACCATCGGTTGGATCACAATCATCAAATAAGAAACGTAATATTAAAAGAGAACTTTCTTATTGTCCCGTGAATCCAGAAGAAACGATCTGTGCTTTTTCGAGTTATGGACTATTTGGCGATGATACCGAGACTTATATGCCTGAATTAAGTGATTCTGAACTTTTTGTTCTCAAACCGATAACTAGTGAATTTGAAGTTGCTGCTGCTCCCGATGAAACATCACGACGAATATTAAGAGACGATAGAAAAATAAGAATTTCATATTCTAATAATACTTTATCAAGGCAAAACCCTTCAAGAATTTCAAGACGTGCTCTTCCCACCTTATCGGATAAATTACCTCCGAATCTGTTATCGCGAATAAGAAAACGATCTAGAAAGAACCTCGATGAAACTGAAGAATCTACTGTTCCAAATATCGAAAAAGCAAAACCGAAAAAGCGGAAAATATCATGCTGACTCCCAAAAAGAAAGCACCCACCATTAAAACTGTGAAACCGAAACCTACCAAAAACACGTCCACATCATCGACCAAAACAGCTAATGAAATAGCGAAACAACAATTGCCGCCACCTCTTCAAGACCATAACACAGAATCGTTGAATTCAGAAATAATTAATTGTATATGCGAATTTCCGGATAAAGATAATGGAAAACTCATGATATCGTGCGACAACTGCAATGTATGGTTTCACGGAGAATCGGAAATAAATTGATGGCGGTGGACAATTGGACTTGTCAGCGATGTGTTCCAGAAATAGCTAAAAAATTTTAAAGTTTACGTGATTTATTTGTTTAATGCTTTATTCGCTATTAATATCAATATGTTAATATTCTAAAGATGAATTATTAGTTTCATCCAAAATTGATTTCAAAAATGCACTATATTTAAGAATTCGTGAGCATAAAGCATAATATATAATATAATTGTTAAAACATTGATAGCATTACTTTTTTGAGTCCTAAATACATGTATAAATGATGCATACTCTGGATAGAGGAGCCCTTGGCTATACATTGCGCTATATCTCCGGCTAAAAAAATAATGTCAATACGATCAAAAATCTTAAAGACCAAAATCCGGTTGTCTTGGCATTCATTTTTTGTTGTTATGTCTTTGTGTGGCTGAATATATTTATTCGAAATCACTACTCTAATCGATATGTGCTTATATATTGCTTAGTCATATGATTATATGATTGAACGAAATTCGTAAATTGATTTTATAAAAAGTACATCAAATTAAAGAAAACTGCATCCTTCCAATGCTTTGGACCAAGTGACATAGGCGGTCTCCAGGATTTGCACGTATGGATGAAGTTCTTTTTGACGATGATTGGATGGAAATATTTTAGTCCACAATCGAATTGGTGCGAACGCCAAGTCCATTAAAAGTTGTGATGGTGGGCAGTCGTCATAGCACGAGCATAATATATTATTTGCGATCACAGTACCGGCACGTGTATAAAAACTGATGTAGCCAGTGTCCTTTTCCTAATTTTGAAAGATGATTTAAAAATGAGAACACGAAAGGCGTGTTTAGATAATGGAAAGAATAATCTTACAATGACAAGACTATCAACAATGACAGGAATAAGTTCATTCGTTTTATCTAAAACTAGGATTTCCGTCTTGCCAGGCACCACATCTTTAGCATATAAGAGCAATAAATCGCTACCGAAGATGCAATGCATAGGTGTCATGAGGATTTGACCTGTTAAAAAGTATATTTGAATTATGAAGATCCTAAGGCCTGCGAACGAGAAGGTAAATTACCTTTACTTCCATCGGGACTTATGAATTCAATTTTTACCATATTTACGGGATAATCGTGATGTCCCAGATGAGATATCAAGTAAACTTCAGAGAACTCAAGTCTGTTATTACTGACGTTGCTTAAAACAAGATCACCAACTTGAAGTTCTGACATCTCTACCGATTTGCCGCTGGCGAGTCGCACTTTTGTATCAAGAGCAAAACAGCTAGGCTATAAAATTTAAACAGCAAAAAAGACAGGTAAGCATCATGATCGTTGAAATACATGTATCATTATCCATGAAATGTGATAATTTATATCTTGTATTATGTGGATAATGTAACATATAAAATATCACATTTAAGAGATGTTTATCTGCTTTTTTATTATTGCCATGAATTTGTACCGATTTAGCTGACTTCAGTGTATCGAATTCCGACTTTAATGATTTGTGTGCGTGTTTTTCCGAGTCGACATCCGACTTTAATAAGTCGTTTCTGCGTTTTTCCACCTCCATTTCCGACTTTAATAAGTCGTTTCTGCGTTTTTCCACCTCCATTTCCGACTTTAATAAGTTATACATTTCTTTTATTGAATTCAAGTTGTCACCAAGGATTCGCTCTCTTTTGCTTTAAATTTTTCTTCAGCTTGCTTCTTCCCTTCCTTTCTCAAATTTTCTTCGTATTGCGCATTTGCTCGTTTTTCTTCCTCTTCCCTTTCACGCCGATTTTTCTCTTGCTCTTGCCGAGCGAATTCAAATGCTTCTGTAGTATAGACACCTCGTGTACTGGCGATGAAGTCTTGAATCTCTGTCAACCGGGCTTTGTGTACGGAACTTTCTGGAGGAAAGTAGTCAGAATTTGGGGATATTCCCCAGCGGCCACCTAGAATCCTAATAAAGGAAGAAACAGTCTGATTCCAAGTCTTTCGCATTTCATCCCTGTTTTCATTCTGCTTTTTTGTTGCATGGGAAAAAATAGGAATTATATAGTCCATTGCGCTTTCTCCAAGAAAACATCTTATACCTTCCAAGACATTCTTTTGTTCTTCAGTAAACCGCTTTGCTTCTGTAGAGGAGATATGGTTATTACTTGCTCATAACTCTTTATTCGTAGGATTATAGTTTATTAAGTCATTACATACCAAAAACAAAAAGGATAGCTTTGACACCATAAGCACATATATGAACTGTTCGTGCAATTTCGTTAAAGACTTCTTCATTAGGCTTTTGTGTATCAAAGATTCCGGGAGTGTCGACAAGTTTATACTTCTCGCCAACGATTGTCACTTCTGCCTCGCCACATACTTGCGTGCAGGATTCCTATATTATTTTTATCATTAGGATCGGAATGAAAATGAATTTCACGCAAATATGAAATATGGTCACTCACCATACCCGCCGAGACTTTAAAGGGACCTTCGTCATGTGGTTTTCCGAGAAGCAAATTTCCGAGTGTACTTTTTCCAGCACCTTGATACGAATTATCCCTTTTAATTAACAGAAGAAATGAGAGGAAAAAATTTATTGGGATGCTTGCCTGTTTTTCCCATTAATAGAATAACAGGATAGGTAAGCGAAGGGTTTGGGCTCGGAATTTGCTCGTCTCTGGTGTTGTGAGTATTTAGGAAATTGAAGGAAAGGTATGGTGAGTATCGTTAAATAACTTTTGTTCATTTTTTAACATTACTCAACTGGCTCATTTCGCTTAATTCAAGTGTATAGAAAAGAAATGTTCTTCTATTTATATCTAGAATGAATGAGCTTACCAATTTTGGAATGAATGGGCTTTCCAGTGAGGAAGATTCTTTCCATTCACATCCTCTACCCATACGCAAATAAAATATAGAGAGCACCCATTCCAGACCAACTGGGTTGGTCTGCTCAATTCAATCAAAGCTAATTTATAATTTTTTATCATGTAGTCTTTGTCGTGTCTTGCACTTTCTTACATTGCAAAGATGTATAGCATGTATACTTATGGTGGTGCCGTAAACGTTATTTTACGTCCTCTATGACGTAACTCGAGACATGACGACACGTCAAAAAGCCAACTGAAGTTTGTCATAATATTAGACGTATGTCGTAACATTTGGTGTATGTCGTAACATTTAACATATGTCGTAACGTTTGACGTGTGTCGTAATATTGATATATAACAGATAAATTTATTTCATTGTTACGCCTATTCTTTCTATTGGGTTTAATGATGACTAGTGTTAACAACTGAAAGAGATTAGACTGAAGTTCCTTCGATGGAAGAGTCTCTCTAATTGGATTTCCGATGGAATTCTGTTAGTAACTACGGTTATTGTTGACGTTAAAGGTGAGTGTCTAATATATGGGAGGAATGATTTGAAAGGGCAAAGAAGATTATGCTGCAAATTAAGGAGATTATATGTAATTTTTAACAATAGAGTTCTCGAGTAAGTTCCCAACGTCACGAGACGGAATTTCGTTCGAACATGGTTAGCCTATTCTACAAGAAAATAACGAAACATTGACTTTTTCTGAAGAACGACAAAACCCAAAGTCGATATTACAAGCAAGAGTTAATGTCATTTCAATTACTGTGGACTTTATTATAAAATTGACTTGTCTTTATTTAATGCTCAAGAACACGCCTATATATAAATTGATTTTTGGGTACACGTTTCGGTATATGTTATCGAAAACCTGTTCTTACCAATAATTATTAAGTGTGCGGTTGATCGGATGAACCGCTTAAAAAAAAAGTTGTCAAATAAAGTTCGACTTGTCATTATAATATAAAAAATAATATTGTTGGGTGAAATTCAGATGTGCTAAAATGTCCTAATTTGGACGTTGATTGTTTTGGTATATTTTTATTATTTTGTTGGTTCTTATATATATTTTTATTTTCTTATTTTCCGTTAAATCAAGATGTATCACACATACAGGTCAATTCGGAAAGAGTATGGTTTTTGGACGTAATTAGAGAAAACTTTAATGTTAACGGTAACAACATAATGTATATAAATTCTCAAAAAAAAAAAATAGAGAAACCATCAGCAAAAAAATAATAGTCTACTTCATTTAAAAGAAAATATTCTTTTCACTCCATAATCGTTACTGCTGAATTTTAAGAATTTTTATAAAAATTAATAATGTAATTTTGCATGTTGAAATTTAGCCAATCAAAAATAACACACGTGATATATCAGGCGCTGAAAAATTACTATTAAAATTGGTAGTAATACCAGTCAGTGCCCTAACTACAAATAACGTATTTGTTTTAATAGTTTAGATATTTAGAATAAAATTTCTTTACATTTTAAAATACTAATTAAATATTGGATGTCTTTAGACTGTTTGCACCATAGACTCTCCATATTTCAAAATCCATCATCGAGAGATATATCGATTTTAAAAAATAAAATAATGTTAAATATATGTATAAAACACTAATATATGAAAAAAAAGTTAATATAAAAATGGTACGTACAGTATGTACAGTACGTGCATATAATTTTTTAAAGATAACCAGTCGTGTGTACATACATAAAATGGATATTTACTTATAGATGCGCCGCATTTTCTAGCTCATTATTAATAGTATTCTGCATACGTGATGGCAACCCATAAGCGCGAAATTGAGATTTTTTAAATAGATCCTTAATGAATTTTTAACTAACTTCGAGTGGCATATTGGCTATTGTCCAGGTCTTTAGAAGAAGTTTATTGTAATGATTATTAACTTGCGTAAGTAAAATTAATTGTAATTGAGATTTCTCGTATTATTATTTTCTACAAGTTTGTTATATCGATATTTACGGATGTCTTCGGGCATATCTGGGCAACGAATTCCAAGATGGGCTCTCATAATTCATGATTTGACTCTCGGCCAGAATTTCGTACAATGAAAGCACTTGATCTCGTAGTGCCCTGGATTTACTTTTTTTTAATAACATCTCAAAATTGGTCTCCTTTTCTTTTTTCTGTGGCCAATCACAGCTATGAATTAATAAATTTCGTCAGTCAAAGACATCTTCCGCAACTTTTTCTCAATAAAACATATTAACTAAAGAATAATTAAGCATATTGAAAAATTGAATTTATCGTTAAATACATACGAGAAAATAACAACAGAAGAAATAATCAACAAGTTTATAAATCAAGTTCTTGAATCCTGGATTTCGATTAGAGTATTTATCTACGCCTACGTGGGGTCGTATTGGCGGATTTGAATTGTTGCAAAATTTAGTGGTTATCTTTATCATCGTTATCTGAAGATTGTTCTCGTTTCTTTGCCTTTCTTTTTAATGCCCTTATCTCTTTAAATATATTTTTATCTTCATCCTTCTGGGAATTTTTCTTCCTTTACTTGACTACACCATTATAATCATCGTCTTCTTCACTATCAGTTTCATTATCAGTATCAGAGAAGGATCTTTGTTTACCGTTTATATTTTACCCGAAGATTTGATTTCAATAATGGAGTTTCCAATTCTAAACAAGGTAAAAAAGATACACGTGTTTATTGTCCAACTAGTTATGAAAGATAAAACATGCTATTAATTTTTGCATGTGTCTCTTGAATCATATTTTGACAATCTGGCACGAGGAAAATTAGGTAAACATTCATACAATTACTTTCAATTTTATTATTCAAGATTTTATTGTGAACTCAAATATGTATTACCATGGATATAAAACAATAAATCAACCACCCGAAAAAATATTTTCAATCCCTTCCAATGCAGCAAAAATATTTCCATTCCTTAAAGCACGTAAATAACCACGAATAGATACGTGTAAATCACGTTCTAGGCCAATGCCAAGCTTTCTAGCCTTGGCAATCTCAATTTCTATTTCAGTATTATTATGGTTTTGTATAATTTCACGAAAACAAACTATCATTTTACGTAAATTGCGTTTTGTTCCAATCCCTTGGCGATAACATAGCGCGAGACGTTTTTTTGCGGCGATGTTGCAATTTTTGGTATCGGAAGAAAATGACGATGATAATTTGTACCATGTGAACGCGCGTTGTGGGTTTTGATATTGGTCGAGTTGATTTATTACGTTGTCGTCATTATTACCAGAAAATGGCACACATGTACGAAAAAGGTCACCTAAAATTCGTTGTGCTTTTGAATCTCCAATTTTCGCTCGTCTGATAAACCAAGTCAAATTCTCGTATCCTTTTTCAAACAGTCTATTCTGAAATCTTTCATCCACTTCATTCCCTGCATCCGAGGCGCGATACCATAGAATGGCATTTCCATAATCTCTTTGTGTGCCAATTCCATATTCATAGCATTCCCCTAAACGTTTCATGGCATCCCGATTTCCTCCACATGCTGCTCGCTGATACCATAAAAAAGCTCTTTTCAAATTAAGTTCAGTTCCAATTCCGAAATGCCAACATTCTCCCAACGAGTTTTGAGAAGGCGTGTATCCAAGTTGGGCTGATTTCTGATACCAATAAAACGCGCGTTCTGGATCACGATTACAACCTGCGTATCCACCGAATTCATAAAACCAACCCAATTCGTGTTGAGATGCTGGATCATTATCATTCGCAGCTAGGGAGTAATAGAAAAACGCATTTTCTTGTAAAATATTTGTGCCATAGCCCCACGAATAACAGAATCCCAAAAGTGGGTAAAAACGAGAACAATTTGTGTTTTTCAGAAGAAGCGAAAAGAAGTTTCGTTGTGACAATTGATGTTGTGAGAGAAGTGAATCCAACGTATAAAGTAGTGTAATTGAAGAGTGTGAGTATTTATGGGATGCCCAATTAAATTGTTTGACTATTTGTGTCAATGTGTTTGACGTTTTGGGGTAGGAATTGGATGGAAAAGTAAAAAGGAATGAATGCAAGAAAAGTGGAGATAAAATATCAAGCAGTTTTCTTTGTTGCCGATATTTAGATGTTGATGTTGATTTGAATATCGAAAGACGTTCTCTATTTGAGAGTGTTGTTGATAAATTTGCCATTTTGACTTTGAATTTCAATAGTAAAGATTTATCCGATTAGAAATTTTCACTTGACGCGTCTCAATTATTTTTGCTTCTACCTTGGAATTTTTCACGATAATTTTTTAAGTATAAATTGCTAGTTTTATATCAACGAAAACATTTTGATTTTCTAACAAACGAAACAAGAACTTTTAATATAAACGGGAAAATGTGAAGCAATGGGTAGACTAATGAAATCAAAACCTATATATAGTTCAGCCAATCAAGCAAAAATTGTAATTACATGGATTTTCATATCCAAAAATGACTGGATAACGTTTTACGTTTTAATTTGCAAATTGGTTTGGCATTTATTTATTTGATATATCTAAAGTTTAAAAACCCTGTAGTTTGCGTATAACAGTAATGAAGCAAATAACGATAACGATAAGGTTTTAAAGTACCACAAAAAAATCTCGATAAGAATACTTGTTCGCACGTGGCTTCGACCAACGCTAATCTTATGCACTAACTATACCCTTACCCTAACTTTTAATGCGTGTATATGTTTATGTTGCACGCATTATTCCAGCAATGTTTTTAATACATGCATGTTAGAAATAATGTATTGATTGATGTATAAGATCGAACCCTGTTCTTTAAATATTTATAATTTATTTCTTTTACTATAATATAATAATTTTTTAATAATTATTATTTATTATATATTTTTATATTGATAATATAAATTTTTATTATTAATTTTAACTTTAAATATTAATTTTTCTCAAATTAATTAGTTATTGTTAAATTACTAAATATTTTTTATTAATATTTAAAAATATTAAAGCTAAGAAAATTAATTTTAGATAATAATTTAATCTATTAAATTGATATAAAAAATATTATTTTAATTAAACTAATAATAATAATATTTTATAAAGATTTTATTGAATATTATTAGATTATTTATATTATAAATAAATTTAATAATGTGAAAAATAATAAAAAAAATTAAAATTAATAATATTTTTTTAATAATATATAATAAATTTAAAAAAAAGCTTTTTAATTTACTTTAAATTATTGAAAGTAATTAATTTTTAAATATAATTTATATATGATGACAATCAAAAATAATGCAATGCTTAAATTTTTTACTAATTATAATTAGTAAAATACATAATTTTCTTTATATATAAAGTTTTTAATTTTATTAACAAATATTTAGCTCAAAAAATAGCTAAAGTTCTCTAGTTTAACATATATTTTTTTCAGAATTTTTGGATTTTTTACTGATAACTTCTTCTAATTTCATATGAAGTTAATTAATTTTTATTAATTTATAAATAATTAGTAAAAATTAATTAACTTTATAGTAGTGACCAAAAGTAATGATTCAGGAACTAAATTTACTAATAAAATATAATAAAAATTGAAATTTTCTCTCTATATTAAAATTTATAATTTTATTAA